>VYXD01000734.1:708851-720684 GCA_013397195.1 Hylia prasina
CGGCCCCTCAGTGTCCGCCGAGCCCCGCGTGGGGCGGGGAGCCGGGCGTGCCCCACGGATCCCCCTCGGAGCGCGGCGCGCCGCCCGGAGCTGTCCCTTCAGCACCCCGGGAGGCTCCCATGGTGCTTGCCTGACGTGGGCTCGGCAGAAAGAGAGAAACCAGGGAGGGCTTCGTTTCGCTGTGAGGGATCCAACTTCCCAAAACCAAGGGCGGGAGGAATGGAGAGTGTGCTCCCCTCAGCTCTCTGCACAGCCACAGCCCGCTTCAGAAAGTCCTTCCTTACAGCCCTGCCTTAAAATCATCCTGGCATTTGGTGCCTGATATCATCCACCAAGTTCTCAATGCCTTGGATACTCCTCTCCTACACATACAGCCAGTCTCTGGCAATTGTCACAGGCTTTGACTACGCCAGTAGTTACATAAGGGACATTTTCTGTTGCTCTGAAACAATATATTGTAAACTGGTCTGACATTAATTATGTGACTAAGCAAATTTGAAGCAGTGGATCAATCACAAGGCCTGTTTACTGCTCATGTAGAGTGTGCTGTTTGAATACAAGCCCAGCCACACTGCATTGTTGTCTTTGGTCCATGGGTATACCTGGTGGTCCCAGCACAAGAAAAATTGCAAGTTACTAATTGCAAATCAGGAAAAGTAGGAGGTTAAAGAGAGAGGTCCCTGGGATTTCATCAGAAATGAGTCCAGATAAGCATCTTTCTCATCAACTACCCATGGACCCAAACCATCTGAAAAACCAGTGATGTGACATACCTGAGCAATGCCAAAATACATCCAAGGAAAACATCTTTCTTTGCTGCATTTATAATCCAGCGGGACCTGCTGTCTTAAATGCTGTGCGTACATTCAACACTATTGGTGTTGTTCACATGAGGGGATTTAGTAAGTAAAAATTTCATTTATTGTTGGTTATCAGCACACTGATTTTAGTCAACTGTAATTTCTGAGCATATGTCTCCCAGGATTTCACAGCTCACTTAATAAACTGTATTTCCACATTAACACATTAATATCATATGGAGGTTTCACTGGTGCATGTGAAAAAAAATAGGTATAGCTTGTAGGACATTGCTTTGTTACTTCCTTAAAGTCTTCTCTTGTATGGGCATATATTGATTTTTTTTTGTTCCTGATGGTAACACTGAGATTTATTGATCATGTTGGGGAAGAAAATAGTCAGTTTTTTCCTCCACAGGACACCAAACCCTGAAATATGCAGGTGGTACATGGAGTGTGATGTGTGACCTGCCTGTCTTTGCAAGTATTGGAAAAATATGGTTTTTATGAATTATTTCTTTGCAATCAAGAGATTAATTTGAATTTCCAGAATAAAAACTTCTGAAGGTCCCATAGTAGGTCCGGTATGTTGCATAGTGCATACATCTGTTAAATGAAGAGCATCTTTTATTTATCATCCATAAAGCTAAGAAAGATGGACTCTGTTTACACTTGGGATCTAGTTAGATAATACCGTTCAGGCTTCCAGAGCATTCAGGTTTTTTTAAACAAAAAATAGAATAATGCTATTTTTAAAGTATTAAGCCAGGAGATTCATATTAATTCATATTAATTCATAAGGACATGACACGACTCAGAGAAGATGTCAGATCAATGCTTTAGAATTAAATGTTTGGCGGATTTTTCATACCATATCCCTTAGTTTACTAAAAACTATTCTCAGTCACCAGATGCATACTGTTCCTTTTTTCAGTAAGAGATAAAATTGCAGTTTTGGGTGCCACAGAAGCAGACCCAGTTGCATCCTGATACCCTGGCATCCTGTGAGTTTGCCTAAAAACAAGTATGCAGCTTTGGAGAAATACTTTACTTTGGTATATTCTCTTGCAGACAGTGCATCTCATCCTGTTTTGAGATTGCTTGATGAAAAGAGGACTCAGCTTGATTGAAAGTGCACCCTCTTCCTACAGGACCTTTATTCCAAATAGATTAGATGAGTGATGGCAGAAAACCTAGGGACATACTTGCTTCACACAACAAAACCTACAACATCTTGCTGGACAAAAGCCCAACAAGAACGGTGTCACATACCTGCTTGGCTTTGGTAAAGCTGAGCTCTTCTTCCAACAGCATGAACATCATGAGCTAGAACAGGACTTCCCTGGTGTGGGGCCAATGTACATTTTGCACCTATTTTTTGCTATTGTGCATTTTACAACAGAATCATCAGACCAAAAAAGGCACGAACGGTCCAAAGGGAATGCATGCCAGAGGCACGAGTTCTCCTGCCTGCAGAGGAGTGACTGGAGTTGCCAAGTCACTGAGGCAGTCTCCCTCTCTGCTCTGTGGGACTGCTCTATCTCTGCCAGCAGTGTCCTCCTCCCCCCACAAAGCCTCATCCCATGGACTGGTGATTTGAACTGTCTCCTGACATACAGGAATTGTGAATACAAAACACAGCTACAAGCTGGGGATGGCTCAGGTTACCCACTTCATGAGCAGTGATACAGCCCATAGTATTCTGCCTACTCATATAAATTCCACTAACTCAGCAGAAGCTGAATGGCAGCTTCTCCACCATGAGGAGCAGGTGCTTGGGTGTAACAATTTCCTTACCTTGATAAAAGATCAGGCAGCCCCTTCCTCAAAACTGAGACTTCCTGGGTTGCTATTCATGGATATAATTATATATAGAACTGTATTTCAGAAGCTCTGTCACTATTTTAAAGCTAAAATAATAAAATTATAATGTTTTTAATTTAAAATATGCATACATTTAATATACAAAATTATACAAATTATACATTTAGCTAACATAGAAAAATACATCTTGTTAACAAGATAAAATGTCAACATATCTTACATAATTTGTGAGAGTTACAAATCTGTGATCAAGTAGACTTTGTGACTTCATTACAATTCTGTATCCTCCTAGTTACACTGAATATTAATACATATGTACAGTTGATATCAATGGCAAATGTCTTAGAGTGGAACTCTCTGACAAAGAGTTATCCAGAAGGTTTTAATGAAACAGCTAAAATACGAGTGGCCTCTCTTATACTATTGAAGTTTCTCACATAGCCGAAACTAATGTGACACCCAGTGACAGGGTGGTCATGGGTCAGAGTTTAAACTTTTTGCATTTATTTACAAACACCCCCTCCCTCCCCAGTCTAACAGCTGCACCTGCTTAATAAGTATCACACCATAAATCCCAGCTTTTTTTGTGCATTCTTTGGTACCTCTTCAAATGGATCCAAGTTCGTGGCCCTGACAACTGCTCGTCATAACTTCTGGTTACCACTCTTCTGCTGGCTGTGCAAAAGTGTTAAATAGTTGAACAGCACTGGAGCTCAAAAGGCAAGATCTCCATATATTAATCATCCCAGATTACTCATAAATACCTCCGGAGGTGGAGAAATATTTTTGTTTCTGTCAACAAATGTGTGCAGTAAGTCTTCACTCCTTATTTAATTTACATGGTTCCCTTCTCCAACTTCTAAACAATAGAGAGAAGCATAATTTATAAATAAGCTATAAAAATCTGCTGCATGCTGGGCCTTGTCTTACATACTGTGAGCCACATAATAATTTTCTTTTAACTGTTTACAAATTCTTTAAAACTTGTCGTCATAGGGAGCAAAACAGAAGACCACCACCAGTCTGATTTCCAGGCCTTTTTTTTTTTTTTTTTTTTTGGTAATTTAGCTCTGTACCAACAAATTGTTCTTAATTCCTAGAAGATAAAATTCACTCATGAGTTAAAAGCTTATTCAACTCAAGAGCTGCTTAGGACCATCAGTAAGTGATACATCAACTGCCTCATGCAGGCTATTCTGGCATTGGAGTGCTTTTCATCTGTTAGTTACATTTTGGAGAAGACCATAGTTCAGAGAGTAGAGAAATGTAGTTGTTTGACATTGGTTAGTGCACACTGCGCAGTAACCTCTCACATTGGAATTTACATTTGCATATTCATATTCCCAAAGCAAGAGTTGACATTACACAGAGAAACAATAGTGAACAGAGATTTATACCACAGATCCCAGCAGCTCCAAACAAGGCAGGTCTCCAAAACTATGAATTTCTCTTTTCCTCTCCTAAAACATTAAAGAGAACATGATGCCCGCATATCTATCACATGTGAGAATTTCTTAAGCCAAGGAGAAGCAAGCATGAAATCCTGGTCCCAGGAAAGCTCATGGAAATTTGCCAGTCACTTCAATGATACAAGCATTTAATCCAGTATATTTAAACTTTCTCCTTTTTTTTCTTTTTTTCTTTTTTTAATACCTTTAACTGCAACTTGCAACTTTCTTAGTATGCATGGATCCCGGTGGTAGAATTTGAGTTAGCTATATTTTTCGATGATAGCCTATACAAGAAATAGTATACTCTCTTTCCTAACATTTCTACAGAGGCAAAAATTCCTGTCCATAATCCCATGGCTACTGATTTCTAATGCAAATATATTTAGAGCCAAAGGCACAATATATTTTAAAGGAATTCTTCTAAAGCAGGAAAGAAGTTTGAACAAGTTTCTGTAATCCTAGGGCCTGTTACCCCTCTGCCTCCTTAAGGCACTAAAGGATTTCCAAGGATTAGTGGCAAAACCCAGCATGCACATGTCCCTCCCTTCACCCCATAACCACAGTAAATTCAAATATTAAAAACCTTCATCTGCAAGTGAGAAATACAGGTAGATTCATGAAACACAAAAATCAGAGTTTCCACTTTTCAAAAGGCCACAATGACAAACATCAGCCTTGCTTTAGCAGACAATTTATCCTGGGAACTCTGCTGTGTATGTGACACATTTCCCAGCAACTGCATTATTCTGAATATAACGTGATTATCACGCCAGAGTCAATCATTGTACTTGCAGCATTTGCCAACCATAGTGGTGTGAAGAACAGAATTTGGGATTTAAAGGTCGCTTAAGGAGCATCCTGTAAGCGGTATTTTCAATATCCTCCAATGCTCTATACAGTAAAGTATACATAAATAAGTGAACTGCCAAAGATACCATATTTTCCATGCAACACTGTCCATCTTGTCTATCTAGGGTGACAGAAGGAGATTGCATTTACTTACAGAACTTAGCAGCATCATAATTTTGACTAAAGAATTTGGCCAAAACAATGTTATGTTGCACATAAAGCAATCAGAACAAAGTGCCCAATTTTTCATTCTCTGAAGGTTTACCATGAAATGACAATACAAGTAAAGTGTGTCCTGGCAACTCTGCCATAGATAGCACATTAAACAAGTTACTTCTGCTTAGTGAAAGAAACTCAGACTCTCTAACAAGAAGACAGCACTTTTCACTGTAAGGCAACTAGAAAATAATAGCTAGGCTTTCTGTCTTAGCTAGCAATCTCACATTAAAAGTTTACTGCTTTCTTCCAGTGATTTGAGGTAAAGTTGGGGTTTTACTTCCCAATCCTCAGCCACATAAAACACATCCACTGGTTTATCAATGTAATTTACAAGCAGACTTTTCCAATACTGGTTGGTCAATTTTCATGTGAGGAGGTGGTAGAATTTCAACGAGATCAATGTGCTACAAACCACAAAGAATGAAGAGCGCTCTACATTCCTTATACTACTTGTTCTAAAATGAAACCAAAAGGCAGAAAGCTTAAGATGTTACAAAATGGACAGCTTCTTTACCAACATTTATAATTTATGGTGGGAGATTTTGCATAATTACTAGGAAAGAGGCCTGATATTTTAGTTCAACACTTAATTCAGAAGAAAGAAGTAGGGTTTAATTGCCTGAGTGTTGTAGAAATTATGTATGTTTTCATGTGGATAGTATGCAAATGGATAGAAACCTACACATATGTCATTGCTTTATTTTAGGAACTTGTAGTTAAGCTTCACATGTTACCATGACAACGTGTCATCCTGTTAGTAATTGTAATTTAGAAATGCACATTACATTAATCTGGTTTGGGATTCCACGGTTTATTCTTCTTCTGCTTCCTTTCAAAGGGTATCTGTAATTACTGGGCAACTATACATTGTAAAGACAGCACATCCTAGCAGTTAGCTCAACGTTAAACAAGACAAAAGGGAAATACAAATTTCCCAGTTATCAAAACTGAAAGTGCATCACAATATAAGAGTTTGAGAGCAGCTGCTGCCATTCAGGTCAGCATGAGTATTGCTACTGACTCAACAGTGCTCTGTGCCATTAGTTACAGAATGGATGGAGGCACCCAAAGGACTCCTTATGTACAGGTCTGGTGCCTGCATGCACATCTCCCTGCCTTCCCAAGGGGTACTCAGAGGTGAACAGTAGGAGCTGTGTAATCTGTATTGTGCAGCATGGCTGCAAAACGTGTTTGTGTCATATGTGCTGCTACCAACCAGAGCGCACAAATGCACCTATTTCAGGAGAAGCATGTGTGCCTGCAAGTGCTTTATCTGAAAGTTAAATTCACTGTGGCCTATTCATGGGTTGAAATACTCAGAGTATTAGGACAGAGGACTTTGATGTTCCAAGTGCCTCACAGCACACATGAAGATCATTCCCAATTCCAACTTACCCTTGTAAAAATGCCATTCCGTCTCATTTGCTAAACAGTTTGTACCCTCAAGTACCACATCCTCAGATATACTAAACATCCCCACTCAGATCAAAGGCTCTTTCAGGAATGCTCAAAGCCACACAAGGCTGAAGATATCACATATCCACATAAGCAGACCCATGAAGATGGAGATGGTGCTTAACTTGGTAATTGCTTTAAAATGCAAATGCTGAGATCGAGAAAACGAAACAAAACTCAGACTCAAACCACACACTGGGTTGGTGTGCATGGCCAGCTTCCACTACAGCAGGTGGCTAAAATGGTGCAGATGGAAGGTAACTTAGGGCAACTTCTCACTTTTTCCCATCACAGAGCAGCTGCAGTCACCTTCAGGCCAAACCACATTTCATCCTTCAGAGCTCTACTGCTTCTTCTGTGTGTCTGATATGTTCTTCCCTGGAAAAGAGGAAGAAGGAGGAAAAAAAAAGGAAGGAAAAGAAAGAGAAAAGCATAAGGTAAGTGTCTGTATTTTCACAATTCAAGGAACTGTGTGCTATTCATTCAAGGTCAAAATAAAGCATTTGGGAAGCAGTGTGCCCAGGTGCTTCCATACATAGCAGAATGGTAGTTTCTACCTTGTAGAAACTGAACTGTCCAATGAACATGTTGAGACATTCTCCCATGATTTACTGATTTAGGTGAAAAGCATATTTTATGCTTTTCCCTTTTGCTAGTCCTTCTTGTACACAAGACAAACTTCCATTCATTGATATGGAAATAAACATTCCTTGCCATCTTCCCAACACCATTCCATAACCCACTTGGCAGGGATCTACAGAAGTCTCATGGATAAAATTCAACTCATGGGATGACAGCCATCACAAATCCAACTTTCCAAGTCTATGACTCTTCTCTAAGGAATACTCACCATTTGCGTCCTTCCTCAAATATTACTTTTCAAACCCTGCAAAACATTTTGTCAGGCTTTACAATTTGCAGTGAGGCTGTCATTAAACATCACCAGTGATGCACTGCCTGCATACTTAACTCTGGCTGAAACTTGGTATCTACTGGAGAAACACAAATCTTAGTACATCAGGAGTATAGGAAATGGTGATAGAATAGAGAATTTTGTTAAAATATTATATTGCAATTATTATTCTAATAAATAGCTGGTGACAGTAATTAACTGTTATTACTAAAATGCATTGCAGTCACCAACATGCCCCTCAAAAGAGAAGAATTAAAAACTGGGAAAGAAGAGAGCTTTTATGGTTTATACTTCAGGATGAAAAGATTTTTCCAAGCATGAAGAAGAGAACTGAAGAAAAATCCTGCAGAGTGAAGCAAAGTAATAAAGAGGAGGTCATTATTTCTGGATAAGCAGCTAGATGGATTATTGTAGGACACCAAACCAGTGAGATATGCAGAAGTCAGTCACTGACCAGGAGGGTGTCAGCTGGGCAGGAGGACATCAAGGATTCCTAGTTATGAGAGGTATTTGGAGCCCTTGCACACTCCCTAGTTCATCTCTCCATCCTGGATCAGAAACTGGTAAATGTTCAGACTTGCTTTCCCTTCAAAACAACACCAGAATCTTACTGCAGCCTTTGTAAGACATTATAGATTAATTCTGCTTCTGCTGTAGGTGCATCCAAACCAAATTTGTTTTGGAATTCCTTCTCTTTGCATCATCTAGTAAATTCCAGGCTGTATTGCAAACAAAGAAAATCCACAGCAGTTCATTCTTATCTCCAGGCAAAGCAAGGGAACACTACTAGAGTCTCCACAGATCATCTTCTTTTTGATTAATTAAATAAAGGCTACTTTTAGCCTAAGTGCAATCAAAACAACACCCAATAGAACACACTTTCAGCCTTTGGTATCCACACCTTCCAAGGATTTTTCAGGACATCAGGTACTTTTTCATTTCCAATTAATATTACAAAGAGAAGTATGGCTTAGTACTAGCAGAGCTAGCTTTGTATTTTGGGATAGTCCCTCTCTCTCCTAGTCATACATGAAGTCTCTTTTCTGTGACCCTATCACTGTGCATAGGCTCTGGGGAGGATCAGGAGGGTGCCTATCTAGGTCCTCCTAAAATTTACCTTTATTTTAGAAGACAGAGAGATTGCAATTTTAGTTTCTCAACTGCTTGCAGAGGATCTACCCCTTGTTACCATCTGTCAGTTTATTGACTTGTTCAAAAGGAAGAATGTCCCTAATGTATCAGGGATAGTTGTCATGGAAAACTATGCTTGAAAAAACTATCACTGAAAACTGGTGTGGCCAGAATAATGGAAATCTGATTCAAACTTCATTAATTCAATGAACTTACATTTTTTTTGCACTTCAGTGATCACATCTTTTGTTATCCATCAATTTATATTTAAACAACATTCTCTAATTTTAAAAAATTGGGGTTAAAGAATATTTGTCAAACATGCACAGCTAGACTAAGAGCATTTACAAATGTAAAAGTCATTATTTGCATCATATTTCCCTCAATTTTTATTATATTTTTCTTGAAACATTAGCTGCCAATTATTCTGTCTCATTTTGTCAGATTCTTCATTCTTTCATTCTTTTCATCCTCTTTATCTGTCCTTGCTCCTTCTTTTGTGAATTTTCACCCCCTCCTTTCATTGTCCACTGAAGTCTTTATGAAACCTTGCGCTCCTGGCACTTTTATTTCCCTGACAAATTTATCCTCCACCTCTCTCTTATTCTTTTTCTTCATACCACTTATCTAACTAAGAAGAGTGGAACATAAACCACTACTGAATTATTTTGCAATGACTCTAGTCAGGGAGGAATTCTCTCTTGTGAAATGTTTCAGGAGAATAAGAAAGGTCTTCATGATGTTACTTTACCAAAGAAAGATATTGACCAAGCATTTCCAGGGCTCAAGCACAAAGTTTCCAACCATGTATCACAGAGATTAAAAACCAGGTGAGTCTTTGTCAATACTGTACCTAAGAGTTTCAGCATGGATATTTCTGATGCTCAGAAATTTGCTGGCCTCCCATTCTTTGGTAAGACTAAAGCACATGGTTGAGCAATGATGTGGAGGCTGGGCTTGTGCTCCTTTAGATCACAAGCAAAATCAATTTCAGTCACCAACACAAAAAACCTGCTAATATAGAAGGTCATTAAACAAAACTGATTTCTCTGTGACATTGGAACCTCAAAGGAAACCTTGAAACATAAAAGTGATGACTGTGCACTGTTCTCTTAGCCAGGACCAAATAATTTCTGGCATAACAAAGATCAGTGATCCATATTCATGCACTCACTTCATGTTCTCCAGTCTTTTACCACTTCTGGGAGCCACCAGCATTTATTTGTTCTAGCTGCACCCAGTCCATCACATCTGTACCTGTTCATCCTGTGCTAAGCAGGATGAATTCTAAGACCACAGGAAAGAACCTCAGAAGGTCATTTAGATCAACGTACTTAGCAGAGTTAGTTCCAAAGTCAGAGAAGTTTGCTCAGGGTTTACCTAACTGAATCTTGAAAAACTCCTGGGACAAAGAATGCAGAGCCCTCCTGGGCAGCCTGTCCCACTGCTGGGGTGTCCTCATGAGGGAAATGCTTCTCCCATATCCAGTCTGAACTTCACTGCGTCTCACCCTCTCATGGTACATCACTGTGAAGGGCCTGGCTCTCTCTGCTCTGTGGTTCTCTGTTTCTCAGTTCCTTCCTCACAGTTTCAGGAAGGCTGTTATCAGGTGCCCCCAAAGCCAGCTCTTCCCCAGGGTGAACCAGCCTAGATCCCTTGGTCTCTTCTCACAGGACAAGTGGTCTGCTCCCTCAAGTAGCTAAACTACCATTTTTAAGGAAGCTCAGAGAGCTCACACTGGTGGCAATAAAAACCAGAGCTGACCACCTCCTAAAGACAGCAGTGCTGCTGGACTCCTCCACTCCAATCAGCTCCCTGGAGAGCAGAGCTCTGTGCCCACTGCCAGGGTCCATGGTCTCCATCCCCTGAAGAGCACAAGGTGATGGAAGTTATCTTCCTCCCATTAAGAAGATACAGCAGTAAAAGCTTTGCTAAAACTTTCAGAGTGTGCACCAAAATTGGAAAGGAACAAGCTGATGTAGAGACTTTAAAGACAAACAACATCTGGAAGGAAGAAAATTAAGAGCTGCAGGACTGTACACAGTCCTAAAATCTCTGTGGCATCTTCAGAGCATCTGTGCTCATTTAGATTGGAAAAGACTTTTCAGATCATTGAGCTCACCTGTAATGAATTAAAACAGAGGATTTGAAGTTAAATAGTTCCTTCCATTAGAAGACAAGGAAGTAAGAGGACGTTATTTTGTTTTGGTCATCTGAAAGAAGACATGAAATATGGTGATAACATTGTAAAGAATGTTTAAACAATGCCTGATACCTGAAGCGGGTTTGGGTGGTGGACCATCATGCACTTCCAACTGCTCAAGTGTGACTTCAGAACATCAGTCAATGCATACTGGGGACATTTCCCCAGTGTGTAACCCAGCATTAAAGAGCTCAAGTCAGCAATGCACAGTGGTTGCTCAGTACCTCAGCCCTGATGTGCAGGACCAGAAAAAACATATTTTCATTGGTTTGTAGCACTAGAGGTATTTAAAGCGAAGAAATTGCAAAATTCAAGGAATTAATATAATTTCTTTATATCCAGCAAAGAAATGCATATTTTTGCTATTTGTGAAAAAATATTTGAAGAAGATCCTATGCAACACCTTAAAAGAGTTTTGCTGTAAATATAAAAGAAGTACTCTGCTGTGCCTCTGCCCTTATCAAGGGTCACAAATTATCCTTTCTTTAGAACCACTGAAGCACCACTGGTTTCTATCACTATGCAGGAGCTACAGTAGTACAAATGAGAGAAAATGCCAGGCAAGAGGGCTTGTGCTATTCTTTATATTTCATAATGAAATTACAGATTTTTTACTTGGTCTAATTTATATAATCATGAGCATCTCATCGTTTTATCATTTCTATTAATCACAGAAAATCAATGTGTCTGTGGCAAGCACACACTTTAATAGAAGATTATCTACCATGAATTGTTTAATATGTGCTTTATAGTACCTTGTTTAAAATATAAACATCTTCATTTAGAAAAAAAAAAGGATTACTTGCAAATAGAAAAACTGGGGAAAAAAAAAGAAAGTGATTACAAGAAAAGAAAGGTTGCAAAGCTGCATTTTGCCATAATACACATGGGATCCCTCAGCTGTGTAGTAAAGAAATGCTATACAACTAAGAGCATGATCTATGCAAAAACATTTGATTTCTGTGCTTGGTAAAAAAAAAAAAAAAAAAAA
>VYXD01000734.1:725947-804363 GCA_013397195.1 Hylia prasina
TAATTCACTAGTGCTCATCCATCCAAGTTAGTTTTGTTTCTGGAAAGAAGGTATTTTGATTTAATTCACATTAGTTGTATATTAATATAATCTTTTAAAATTAGTTGTTATCTTGTGAGTTGACTCCAGCACATATTCTTGCAGCTGCTTCTTGCTCTGCATTTTCCTGTGACCTTTTCCATTTTGTCACACATCCACCAGTCACCCCAGTGAAATGCTCATGGAAGTGGTCAGGGATTCACACACGTATGTCCACAGGGCACAGCATGGAATAGTCTATCCAGTCTCAGATGTTGTAAAAAGCTTCTCCCCATTAAAACTAGGCCAAAGTATCTTGCAGGGAACAGAACACAAGTCAACAGCAAGTGCCCAGCTCTCATGCTGAGAGGAAGCATGCACAGATCCATGACACACTCACACATACTCAAGAACAGCAAATCTGGCCTACTGCAGCAGGCGCAGTGATGTGTTTTATTCAGCTATCAAATACATGCAGACATCTATGTATATCACAATTCTAGATCAAGCACATAACTCTATCTTGTAACTCTAGTCTCCAGCTAGTGTGGAAATGAAATCACTGGCTTTGTAGAAAGATGCAAATATGGTTAAAATGCAAGGTGATCTACCAGGAACAAGGAGTGCAGCCCACGCCTGCAGAATGGTGGATGTGTCCAGAATGGCCCTAAAGAAACATCAGAAGCTGTTCTAACAGTCAGCACATCTAACAAACACAAACCAGAAAGACCAAACAGGACTTGGCACATAAACCAGACAAGCCTTTGACACCTCTCAGGGGTACTGATGCTGAGGAGCATATGTGAAGGAGGATTTCCCTCCCATTACTCTGAAGTCTGAGACTTTTCAGAATAAATAGTCTATTCTGTAGATATGACTTTACCCCTTTTTGTGTCTAATTCCATTTTTACAAATAAAATATTGACAATACACCAGGACAATAATTCAATACCAAGTTCACCAGAACCAATGGTTTTCTCTGCAGAAGTGTAACTCCAAAACTCCCTAAATCCACATCTGTAATAACATCCAGACCGTGGCCTGTTTAGTTCATGCACAGAGCAGCTCATCCATTGAGCAATTTGATGCTTAGTTAATATATGCAGCGCTATACTAAGCCCAGTTAATCAACACCATCTATTCTAAAAGCAGAAAAAAAAATTCTGTAGTTCTATCACACTCCATCAGCTTTCCCCACTCACTTTAAGCAATTAGTTTCAAAGACTTCCTGACTAAATTTACATAAAATGCATCCTTCCCTCCTACACTTTGTTAAAGCATTAGGCTATAATTTTATAAGGTGTTCTTGGAGACCAGCAGTAGCAGAAAAGTACCAGAGATTACACTATGCCTCAAGCACAGATCCAGGAATTTCTGACAGCAGCAATTTCCTGGATCACCTCATCACCTTCATTTGACTTAAACACTTGTGGAGCAAGAGTATTATTTATTGTCAGAGATTTTCTGGGTCTGTCTGCAGAGAGATGGCTGTGGTTGCAGATGGAACAGGCAGATGAGAACAGCTATCAATGGACTGCAGTTATAAAGCTGCAGTTGAAAGGTCAGCAAGACTCATTGGAAAACCTCTGAAAGAACAAACTTCAGTCATTTGCAAGGGGAGAAGGTGGAATGACCTATCTGGGTTTGAGGTCCAGGCTTCTGATGGTCAAAATGTTTGGTTACCAGGGTTTTGGGGTTTTTTTAGCCAGGACTCCAGCTGGCATAACTTCATGAGCTAGCTCAGTTCTAGACTGATGACTTAAGCAGGTGGTGATGTATTTGTGGCTTTCTGTTAACGACTTGGTCTTGCAAAATCTCCTCACATGGATCTGTTCAAAGTGTTGTAATGGGAACAGCATATTCAGGAGACTTACAAGATGAAGCCCAAAGTACTAGGACACAACAGTTGTGTTGGCAACAAGCTTCTGCAAACAGTTGCATAAGCTGAAGAGAAGCAAGAGCAATAGTTCCAAGCGTCTGCTTTTAGCATTATATTTACAGCTTCTCCCTGACTGTGCATATATTAAGCAGATTGCAAACTTGTAGGAGTGGAGGGAACAATCTGGGTATTTATAAGGCAGTTAACCTTTGGGAAAGGCCTTTGTATTATGATTTAACAGGTTTGTTTCACATTCAGAGGACCACGATTTTCATCCTTTGGAAAAATAAGAAAATATCTCACAGCTACCTGTGGAGATAGCCAGAAAGATTTTAACCTTGCACTCTGAAAGATCTTGGCTGAGACCACTACATCAAATCAATGCAAACCTGGGACAGAAATGAAGCACAGACATTGCAGAGAGCAGCAACTCCAGAACATGTGCCAGGCTTAGGGAGAATTTTCACCATGTAATATTCCCATTGACCTTCTCATCAAAAGAAATATGCCACACCTATCTTTGTTCAGAAGCCACCTGCCAGTATCAACTCTCAGCTGGACTCCTCAGCCACATTATTTATCTAGTATTATGATGGAACCAAAGAAACCAAAACAACAATGGTTGGTGTGACACTTATTTTTCTGACCTAACTTCAGTGTTTTCTTGTTTCTAGGGCAACTCACAAAACCCATGTAAGAAAATCCCTGTCATGATGGGAAAATAAGGTTTTATTTTTAGATTTGGTAAAACCATCCATTAAGAAAAGGAAACAAAATGAAATTGAGAGCTTGTCATTGAAATTGAAATTGTCATTGACTACATCTGTGGAAATGATTAACTGAAAGTACAAGACATTGCTGTTTACAGCAGTCCAGGGCTTATTTACTTGGGTCATTTCCAGCTTAGCAAGCAATTTCATAAAAATATTTTAAATATACTGTGCATACTATGCTCTCAAGATGTGTACTCTAATTTTATTGGCTGATTCAAAATTTTCTTTCTGATAAAGGACCACAGAATCCAGAACCTGCCTTCCACTCATCTTCAAATACATAAACCAACAAAGTAACTTTTGGCTTTCTCCAGGGAGAACTTATGATGGTCCCTAATTGCATATTAACACTATGAATTATTCAAAATCACAGCAGGTAACAACAAACATTCTGCTAAGCGTAATGATACAGCTAAACATAAAAAAAACATACAAGGAGTATAATTAACAACTAGAAAAGCAGAGTTCAATTAAATAGCAAATCCCACTGTTGCTTATGCACTTCATTGGTGGATGGTTAATGCCACTAACTTCAGAAGTGCAGAACTGCTTTTGCCCCAGGAGACACAAGGCTTCAAAGATTCCCTCTTGCTCCATGGGAAGACAGACCAGGAGGTTTACAAGGACACTCACTACAACCAGTCCCACTTTAGTAAGAGAGAGAGATGTCCATCTGCTTTCAGTTTGCTGTTCTCATTGGGAATATTTGGAGTGGAATTTGAGGCAGGCCATACTCCTCTCCCTCCAGCACATTTGTCCAGTAAATCTTGCCCCAGATGATCAGAATGCACAACATTATTCACTGTTACCGTCACTAATTCCAGCCCTGTTTTCTAAATGTTAAAAATGAGGCTCAAGTTTAAGAAACACGTCCTCTGCCATTCAGCAAAGCACAAGGGGTACTTCATGGGACCAGTTAGTACCTCCTCTACACTGTTTCCTGACTCAGTGTAATTTCAGGTGAGTTGTAATGACATATCTAGAAGAAAAGAAAAAATCAACTGCAATCCAGGAACACAAAAATGAGGCTTAATATTTTCATGGTTTGAATGTTTCAGATACAAATTTTACAAAGTGAGATTTTTCAGAAAAGAAAGCAAAGGGAAACTGCACATTTCCAGAAAACTAGTGAAGATCAGTCACTCAGCAAAGTACAGAGCCCCTGCATCCACTGTCTCATAAACTACAATGAAAGAATGTAATTAAGGCAATCTAAGAAGTCATGGCACATAACACTTTGCAGTGGTTATGAGGAGAAAATTCAAATCAAAAAATAGGAAAAGTTAAACTGTAAGTACCTGCTGCAGTGCTCTTTAACAATTACAGATGACCTTCTCTTTTGACTGAAGGCCTCAGGTTGGAGATAATGCATTTAACATATTACCAGCTATACCTCATTCATTTTCAATTTACATTTCCTATCTCCCCAAGCAATCATTATTTAGTGATACAGAAAAGACAATTCAAATCTTCCTTACACCCAGAAGTCATTTTATTCTAAGTGATATGAATTAAGGGACGTTGGCAAGCTCACAGGGAAAACTAGACCGCTGAAAGCATGAACTAATTCTTAAACAAAATGGTTTGTTCACACTTTATTTCTTCCCACCCTTCCTCACTCCATTATAAATAGATTTTTATGTGATGTCTTTTGAAGATTCAGCAGCAGCTCTGGGATGAATCAGTCCAACTGGTATGTTCCTCGCATGGAAAGCAGCTCCCCAGACCACGGCTTCTCCCATTTCTCACATCCATGCACAGGCTGCCATGAGGAACACAATGACTGTGCTTTCTCTCCAGTCATCCCCAAGCCAGCATCTAGCTTGCAGTATTGGACACCAGGTTAAAAGGTCAGTTCTCTGAGCTGTTTTTAGCCAAAAATCCAGAAGTAGATTGTCCCAGGTAACTGCAGACATTCTGTATCCCACACCTCTGCTTGAATGTACCAAGTCATTGGGATTGTGTGGCTGATTATACTGCAAATTCCATAGGCCTGAGACTGAGAAATGGCACCAAACCCACAAAGAATGACACTGGGCAACTTCTAGTACCCTCACTTCACTAATGCCTATTATGGAGGCATTACACGTTCTGTCTTCACTTCAGAATATGTAAACCACCCTCTTTTGCAGAAGCAAAAGGAAATACACATATTCCTTCAAGATTCCTCTATCATTGCCCAAGGGATTTAAGCACAGAGTTGGTCAGTTACCCATCTGATTTAGTGCCCAACTGCCTTGGATACAGTGGCCATATCTATTCTCTTATTGCTGAAGCCTAAACCCTGAAATGTGCTCAGCAGTGCTTTGTGCAAGGCTACGTAACACTAATACACACAAAAAGCTCCCTAATCTCTGACAGGAAGGAAAACAATGTGGATACTTCCCTGATCCTGCAAATCCTTTGTTACACAAGAAAGAAGCAACATGTACAAGACCTTTTCAGGGGCAGAACTTATTTTATCAGCAGAGATTGATACACTATACACTATATGAGCATACATCGGGGTGTACACCAGCAGAACTATTGGGAGAATTTTCATTTCCATGAGTCTAACATTATTCAGTCTGCTGAAGTAATGCCCACCTTGAGAAGCCTAATTAGGTGTCAGCTGCAAGGAAAGTGCTTGCTCCCTCTCCCAATTTTGGCAGCACCAAATGCTCTGAATTGAAACAAATACCAATGTGAGCAAATTACAAATACCCAAACATGCCCTGTGTCCCAACAACAAGGGGGAAGCACTTTTTTTTTTCAAGTTTTCTCCTATCTAATTACATCACAGAGTAAGAATAGAATATTCCGACTTATTAAATTAGTTCTTCAAGGATTCAAACCAGGAACTGCTGTCTCATGAGCTGCCTACAGCTGTGTGAAGTAACACAACAACCAGCTAATGCAATAGCCCATGACCTAGAGGAGGGAGTGGGTACAAGTTTGTGTCTGAAGCTGTATGCTACGTGTTCCACCCCTTCCTCTTTCTCCAGAGGAGAGCTCATTTCACAGCCAAACTTTTTAGTTGGTTCTTGAGCACAAACAAAACCACCTTTGTGCTGGGAAGGAGGCAAGGAAAGCAATACAAGTGGAATTTCTGATGCAGAATCTTTCTTTCCCTTGTTCCCCCTGCAGAAAGCTGCCTGGCCAGCAGCAGCCTCTCGGCAGGAGCAGGCTGACAGGCTCAATAAAGCAAGTAGCAAAACTGATCTGGCTTTTCAGGGCCAGACAAAAAGGGAAAGAGTTGGGACCCTTCTACAGCAATGAGAGGTTTCCTTTGTAGGACTGAAGGCCGAACAAAGGCTCACAGGAGACCAGAATTTTAACTCTTCCCTTATTTCACTGGTTTAGGCTCAAGTGGTATTTTACAGGCTTAGCCAGCAAATTCAACTGGTAGCACAGATGAGCTGTGGCTACAGGAGTATTTTTAGGCTTGGTTTCCAGTAAAAATGGAGTAATCATCATTACTACATGATGCCTACACTCACTATTGCCTCTATTTATCTGGATTCCTGCATTACTTTTGAACTCAGTGGCCCTATTTAACTAAAACCAAAAGAAAGCCTCAAACTTCTTACAAGAATTTCCTACAAGAAGGATGTGCTTTCTGAGAACAAAGAGGCATGGTAAAAGCAAACAGCTCTCACAGGAAGCTTCCTCACTGTACAAAAAAAGTATGCAAGTTTTCCCGCCTGTAGAGTCCACATGGATCCTCTACATATCAAAATACTGCAAAGCTTCTTCATGGGCTCAAGTCCATGGAGTAACAGAAATATCAGAAATATTCAACTCACAGGCAAATCTGATTCAGAATTTTGTTTTCTCACTTGAAAATTCTCATTCCTTTGTCATCAATACAAGTCCCCATGAGAGACCAGCACTAGCATTTAATGATGCCTGTAACAAACCACTCTGTAACTGGATTGTTTCTCCTGTAAGACAAAGTGTCTGATCCACATTAGCACTGGGCTGTGTCTTCAACAACTGCATTCAACAACATGGGCTTACCTCAGCTTCACAGAAAACACCTTTTCCTGGTTTTCAAAATATCCAAACAACACCTGCATCTAGGGAGCAGGTTCCACACGTGGGACCCACAGCAGTCTGTCTTTTGACAATGTGATTGATGACTGGAACCAATGAAATCATCTGTGATACAAATCGTGGGCACTCCCAGTGAGGAGCATCTCTCTAATTACTAACCTGTTTCACAGGAAATTGGCTTCAAGTGCCAGCCTTTCTCAGACTCCTCAAGTCAAGGCCATAATCCATGCAGGACCAAGTGCTCATTCAATGGATCTAAGCATTACATTAAGCGGAATGCTGTTGCAACCACTCCTCAATTATTTTATTTATCTAGATAGCCAGATCCTTCACTGTCTTTGCATTGGTAATGCAAGGTTACTATAGCAACATCTGTGACCTGAATGATCAAGATAGCAGAGAAGAGCTGATGCCTGGATTTATGTATTTGTAGGCTTAAACAAGAACTCTAAAGATTAAAGATTAATAGTCTATGAAATTCGTATGTACTCTGCTCATGTTGCATTTATCCCATTTCCTCTCCTTTTCCATAAACACTTATCTCTAAATACTAGAGTAGGTGATGCAATATATTATGACAACACTATTTAAACTTGCTGTTTATTTTCTGTTTTCAGTTTAGCACACAATTGAACTTCTTCATGAGGTCCTAAGACTAATGTATATTTTATACTATAGTTGGCCAATTTATTAGCATCTTGTAGAAACTAGAGTTCTTGACCATATTTGCAGATTATTTAGGTATTGATATTTCAAAAGATTACATATCTATCTATTAGATAGATATTTCAAAAAGAAGAACATTCAGAACAAGTTATCCAGCTAATGCAACATTAAACACAGAGACATCTTCAATTTGCTTTTTACTTTCCTGTACTTAATAGGATTCTTTTTAAGAGTCAATGACTTTCATTCAACTAGAGACTTGCTTGCCAGCAGTCTGCCACAAGTTCATAACAGATCAACACACATTTAGATGTTTCCTTGACAGCTCTTTTGTAGACAAGAGAAGACATTGCTCCTGAATCCAAGGCTGGATGAAAGCTGCTCACACAACCAGGACGGTGACATTAAGAGGTTAGACGTGAAGGGAGGTACTGGGGAACTGAGGTAATTTTTTTCTTTTTCTGGTTTGTCATTAAAGTACAGGCTTAGCTCCTGTAAGAATTTCAGCCAGAAAACATCGTTTTACTCTGTGTTTCCTCCATTAACACTGTAAAAACTGCCTGAGTGTGCACACATGATCATAGATCAGGAAAACATTAATAGTTCTATCCAGTTTTAACTGGTTCAGCAGCAGGACAGGCAAAGAATTCTCATTCTAAGTAATCATTCAAGCAAAAGAGACAAAACAGTGGGACCTCAAGTGAGAATGCAGCAGCATATAAGTCACTTGGTGATCTTCCATAGAGTCACAAAATGTTTCCATGAGACAGCAAATCAGTGTTCATTGTTCTATCTCAAGCAAGTCTCTTCTTTCTTTCTTTCTTTCTTTCTTTCTTTCTTTCTTTCTTTCTTTCTTTCTTTCTTTCTTTCTTTCTTTCTTTCTTTCTTTCTTTCTTTCTTTCTTTCTTTCTTTCTTTCTTTCTTTCTTTCTTTCTTTCTTTCTTTCTTTCAATATTTCAGGCTAATATAATTCTTATCTGAGCCAACTTCTTCTCCCAAAGGCAGCAGTATTACGTTTATATTTTCAGGAAGGAGGAGAACTGAGCTTCAAAGTACAGTGCCTCAAAGCCATGCACTAAAAACACCTCCACCAGTATCAGTGGAAGAACTGATGGGGATGAACTAAATCCACTGTAAGAATATTCCATCACTGCAGTCTTGGCAAAAAATGCAGACTCTGTTTTGGCCTTGGAGTCTCATACAGCAGACAGCTTAAGGGATTCTTGGGCTGAAAAGCTCTATCATCATATGGTCAGTTGCATTGAGGGTTTTTTTGTTGCTTTGTTGATTTTTTTAGCTTTGATTTCTTACTATTGATGGTTTAGCTAACAAGGAGCTTTTTGTGTCTCCTACACTTGGCCTTTTCTTTCTCATTGTTTCAGTTGCAGTCTGTAGACAGAATAGGAAAGACAGGCCCTCACAAGCCCACTAAAAAATTGTGTTAGCCCACAGCCGTTTTCCAACAAAAAAACTTATTTCAAAGATAACCAGTTGAGACTGCAGAGGAAGAAGCTGATTACATTGGGTCCATCCACCTGGTTTCCTAGTATTGCTAGAGTTCTACTTAATTCCAATCAACCTGCATAATTGGCACCAACCCAAAAATCATTGCACCACATGTCAACTTCACACTTCTAACTTTTAGACTTACTTCCCTTTGATATTTTAAGGCTTTCGGCTCAGATTTTCAAAACTCACCTTCCCCAACCTCCCAGCTATAATTAAATGGTCTGATTTTATAAAAGTGCTGAGTGTGTCACACCATCACAGAGGCCTGAATGGTACTTAATGTTTCTTGGTTTCAGTCTCACACGTCACAAGTTAATTTTTAGAAAGTCTTAACTGCATTTTCTTGCAACACTCACATCAACCACCAAGGAAAAATCTTCCTATGCTCCCAGCACAGCAGGAAGATGAGAGGAGGGGGTTTTGTCCCATTATCATTGCATTCCCTTGTGTCCTTGCAAATGAATATTACTCCCTGCCTGCTAATATGACCATACATCATTTCTTCTCACCAATTCGCACCCTCCTGTGTTCTAAGCCTTTTATTTTAATTGACTTAAGAAAAGGTTTTACCAAAGAGGACAGCACACTGGCTAGCAATTCAAATCTATCAGCATCACTTCTGCGACCTCCCTTAAAATCCTAGCCTTTCTCATCTTTTGCAGAAAAGGGTCAAATAGTCTCTAAAAACAACATAAATATATGGAAAAATATACATAGATGTATCAAAGGGATGACTGAAACTATTAAGAGTTATTTTTGTGTTAATGTTTCCCTCACTTTCATTGATAAAACTAGCCTAAAATGTGTTATCCAAAACATCTGTCTAAAAAGATGCCTAATAAAAGCCCTAGTGGTACAAAGACTTGATTTTTTCCCCATTCTATCAGGATTTGCACCAACAAATAGCAATGTTGACATCATCTGCATTTTAAGGTGATTTTGTAGGTCACTCTTGAGTCTAATCTGGGGTCTAAAGCACAAGAAAATTTGGCTCAGCTTCTTTCTTATCCCCAGACTTCTTGGAAACTGTTGGAGAAATCACTCAGGCTCTCTGTCTTGACAGTCTTGGAAAAACATGTAGATTGATGTAACAACTATTCCAATGTTTAAACACCTGCCTAACCCCTCAGTTTATCTACACTTTTAGTGAACTATTTTCTGCTATTGAAGATTATGAAATTTCCCTAAATATACACTTAAGCAGTTTTGCTGATATGGCACTGTAGTGTACAGAGCATTCCCATCTCTACAGTGATATTAAAATTAACTGAAGCTATATAATGGCGTATATTTTATACTCATGAACTAAGTCAATATTTTCTTTCCTAAATCCCAGGCAATCATGTTCTTCCTTTGTTAGAGAATCCATGTGGTGGCTCTGTGTGTCCAAATTTGAGCCATTAATCTCTCCTGTTTGTCACCTCCAGATTAAAGTAGTTTTACAGCCAGAGACAGTGTAGTGTGCTCCTGATGCTGGAACAAAGCTCTCTCAGGAGCCTCCACTTATGTACAAAGGGTGAAAATTGAATGTTTTATGAAGAGCATCATAAGTAAGAAGGAAATCATGTATTCCCTCAAGCTTTGATCCTGCCAAACTCAACTGCATTTCACTATTGACTTTAACAGGAGCTATTTTGTGCTACTAAAAGCATGCAAGGAAGTATTTGATATACTGCTAGCATCAAAAACTTATTTGTCTGAAGTTACACCAGCTTTTTCAAGATTGTATGATTATCGCAAGACCATATATTTGCAACAAAAAAGTATCTTTTTATAAGATTATGAAATTCTGTAGTGGTTTTTTTTTGTTTGTTTGTTTTTCTTAGCAAATGTCTGCTTTTAAAGGCATTTCCTATTTTGTAAAAAATATTTGGGAGAAAGGGAATTTTTTTCTTTAGTAATTTTAAAATATTTTGATAGAGAGCATTGAAGACAAGCTTGTCATCATATAGCCTGACCTAATGAGGTGTTTGAAGTTACCTTTAATGACTACAAAAACAGCTAAAACAGTGAAAATGTAAAATTACCAGTAATATGTTGTGCTTTGTCTAAGTTAGCACTTAATGAAGTGCAATAGGAGCACAGAGAACAGAAAGCTGGTATTAAGGACTCAGTAGACACAGTGGACAAGTTTTGGGGCTTGATTTTGGAATAGCTTTAGTCTGATCTGATGAACTGAAAATCATCAGCATCTGGAAAGCATTTTTCAGTATAGAGTCACTTAGAAGAAATTAGTTTTGTATACTGCACTATTTTATCTATACTGCAGCAGAGGGAATGAGCAGGGGATTAATTTCAAAAGTGTAAACTAAACACTCAGGCCAACACATGCAATCTGAGTGCAATTTAGGGATTAGAATGTGAGTCAAACACTTCTTATTAAAAAAAAAAAGGAAGTAGTGTCCATCAGCACTCACAGGATTTCTGATGTTACCCAAGACAACAAGTTTTCTTCAGCATTAGCTTTCTCTTCTATTGACCACAGTATGGTATTTGGCAAGGTAGTTTTCTATTTTACCTGAGGTTGATCAAAAGATACCTCTTTTAGAAAAGATAAGTTGTTAAATTATATTAAAAATGTTCTAAAAAACTAAACCTCTATCTCTTGAATAAGCTATTGAATATAATTAGAGAGTAAGGATTTTCTGTGAAAAATTTCAATTTAAGCTTTACAGTCGCTAATTAAAAATAAACCAGCAAACATGGAGAACCTACGGTACGGCAATAAACACAAAACAATCACTGCTTGGTCATTTAGATGAGTAAAATTATTTTGCCTTGACTAATATACAGCATAAAGAAGGAAGACACCCTCTCTTATTTGTCTGGATCAAGATTATTTCCTTTTACTTTTTCATGTCTGTCATCAAGATTAATCCTCCCAGAAACTGTGTGAAATCAGGATTTTTCCAATTTTTATTTCAAAGGTAAAAAAACCTCCCCAATCAACAAAGTTCTGTCTCAAATGAGTACATTTGTGTTGTGTTTGTCATCCAACAGGCTGAGTGACTGCATTTTTGTGGCAGTGGACAGCACAGCCCCTGCCCTCCCTTGGACATGTATTATGCAGGGATACTTGATGTGGGAGGCATATCCTGGAGTAATAAATAGGCAGATCTCCACCCTGGAGACACAACAGCAAAAAGGGAACATTACCAAGCATGTTCATACATGAACATCTGTCACTCTGACCTGGGTAAAAAAGTCACCTTTAGACCTTAGTACTTATGTTAGAATATCATATTTATTATTTTAAGATGAGGGACCTGCCACAGCTCCTGTGCTGAAGGGCTGGCTTGGTGGTTTGTCAGAACCACTACAGAGCATTTCCAAAACTGAACCAGTCACAGCATTTAAACAACTATCAGTTCTTACTGAGGTCAGCCTGTGCATGCAGGGTCTGCAACAGCAGGAATTTATAATTTCCATTTGCATTCTAGGATGTGTATAACACAGAACTGCTCATGCCAGGGAAATCTCTGGGTAGCCAGCACTGTATAATGCCTCACCCAGCCAAACCCAAACTCAGCTGTCACACCTTGCAGAACAGAACTTCATGCAGTGCAGGGACCTGCCTTTTAAAGGCATTTAGATAACCACAGAAGGACCTAATTAAAATCTTTTTATCACAGACCCTCTCTACAAGACCAGCATTTTTCTTCACTCTCCACCAAGACATAATGTCTGCCTCTTAGTTTCTTCAGAAAGAGAAATTGTAAATTTATTAATCAAGCTTCAGAAAATCCTCCAAAGTTTGAAATTCCTGCATTTCTAACCCATAAGTTCTTACATACTACCTTTATTAAATCCTCAATGCAAACTTTGCCATAGCTGAGTACTCTTTCACTGTATCCTTCCTAACATTTTTTCATGTTACAGTGAATAAAATCAGGTCCTAAACAGGTGATCTGAGGTTGTTCTTTATCTCCAAGCTGCAGTAGTCTCCTTATCAATCCATATCAAATCCAAATATCTCAGAGTTTACTGGGACAGGAAGTTTGATTCTTAAAACTGAAACAAAAACACCCTCAGCTCTCACTTTCCTTAACAATTAATCCCAGCTCCTACTCCATCTGCTGTCACTTGGAATTTGGTTTTAATGAGGCACTGAAACTCTGTTCTACTCTGATACATGATATCTACTCAGGAATCACAAACAGATGCTTCAGTTTGCAGTTAGAAAAAAAAGCACTGAACTACTTTGTGCATTGTGCATTTCTGTTGAATAACCAATAAATGAATGTAGTACTGATCCTTTATGGGTTCTTTGGCATAAAAGTGTCTCCGTATTAGAACGTGCCTATATTTAAATTAAAGAGGCTTTTTCCACAAAGACAATACCACGGACTCAGCACAGAGATGTTGTGGGGATAAACATTGACATTTACTTTCCCATGAAGAGCACAACTGCTGCCTTACAAGAGCTGGCAACAGGCTGGTGCTTTTCAGAGCAAAACTGAACTTCAAATCATGGGGCTGCCCTCCTACAATTGGACATTTGTCTTCTCAAACAGCAAACCAGAAACAGCAGCAGTCTGAACACTGATTTGAAATGGACACAGAGAGAATGTTTTCTAAGACAGCCTGGAAAAAGACGAAATATTAATGGCAAAATAAAAGAGTTTTGTACAGCCTTTTTAGCAATACTACTCACTGCACAATTTTTTCTGATACAATGCTAGACCAAGCTAATAAATGAGTACTGATCCTTTGCCCTGAAAGGAGCTTTACTTGATTGCAGCAGCAGAGATTGCAGTACTCTGTGTGCTGTGTAGTGTACCTATGTAATATGTAGTATATGAAATGAGAAAGGAATAGCATTGAGTTTTCTTTTAATCTATAACACAAGAGTATCAGAACACTTGTGAGTAATGCAGGTTTTCCTAAGTCTTTACCATTTAAAGACTTTATTATCCTCTTTAGAAATTTTTGAAACATATTCACTGCCCTACATTTTGGCATCTAGACTTCTGCTGAAGACCACACTAAAGGTCAATAAATTGTTTATAAATTAAATTAGTTATTTCATGTAAACAATTATTTTGGTTTCAAGTCTATGATCTCAATCTTTTAGGGAACTAAGTGTTACTGGCATTGAAAAATGATCTCTCTTTCCTGTGGGAGAGAATACTATAATATCCTTGACATAAAAATGCTTGTATTTAACAGCCCCTGAGAGAATCCTACTCCCTTCACAGCATCTGCAAGGGAGCAATTAGTGTATGTGAGAACTTCACATGACACAGAAAGAAATTATCTTGCCTGTTGTAATTTTTATTGGCAGCTCCTAGGTCACTGGTGTGGGGTGCTGGAAGAGACCCCTGTAGCACAGATCAGGTGGCCTGCCAGCAAAGGGACAAAATAAAACCCATTTGCCACATGGCTATACAGTTCTCTCTATTTTTTCCCTTACTTGTATCACCTACACATATAGCTGACAGAAAGGAACCAGTATCTGCAATGGAAGAAGGTATGCTACTGAATTTCCAAGGACAGATGCAGGGTGTTGGCATGAGAAACAAATGGTCAAATGAGCATTTTTAGATCACAGACTGAATCAAATAATTCCAGATGATTAAGACATCTGGGTAAAAGGACACAGAGGCAAAGCAGCAGAGATAATGACTTCACAGAATTTGCTTCAAATAATATTCAGAGTTAACTCTAGCTCAGAGAAATGAACCTAATCTCGGTGTACTCAGAGTAATAACTGCAAATGATGCTCTTAAAGAGCTGCCCTAACAGACTCAGAAGCTGCCTCAGCACTCAGAGCCCACAAAGCACAGGGAAGGCTGAGCAGGAGCAATGCTTCCAAGGGCAAACCCTCAAGTCTCACCCCAGTGCTTAGGATGAGTACCTTGATGTCTGCAGGGGCTCCTTGTGGGGAGAACCACAAATCCCAGCAGAAGGTGACGTGTGCCTGAGCAGGCACATCACACTCAGTGTGCCAGGAGAGCCCCTGAGCAGCCAACCAGCTCAGAGACACTGATGGGCCCCCAGAGGAATTTCAGAAAAACAGACAGCAAAATTGCAGGAAATGTCCACTACCAGCTACTCTTGGTTTGTTTCACACCTTTTTTCCACAACACAGTATTTGGTGTTTATTTGTTTACATTCCTTCTAAGAAGTGAAGAAAGCATGACAGCATTAGAAGTGTTCAAGGAGCAGCTCACCCATCTCTATCAAATTATGCAAGTCAGTGGTTGCTCCAGGTTAAATATTAATAGAATAAATAATGTCTTTCACCAAAGACTTGGGCTCCCTTAGTACTTGCTGAACCCATGGCAGACTTCCCCAGTTGCTCATCTGGGTATAACCATGGCGGAAAACAAAAACAGTTTAAAAGGGGATGTGAAAAGCACGTTTATATGATTTAACAGATAACTACCTTTGGTGATCATGAAGTTGTAGCTGTGTGATCTATGTTTCATAGCATTTACTTTATAATGATTTGATTAGATGGACTCAAGGGCAAGTAGATCTTCTGTCAGACTTGGAGACAAATAACATAAAAGCCTCTCTGACCCTAGCACAGCTGTGGTATTCACATGGCTGACTAGAAATTGTCCTATTAAAGCTTTCTAATATCTGGTTTCAATCTTATTCTCTGATTCACATCCACCAATTACCACAGAAAGGCTACAAAGTAATATATATGTAAACAAAGACAATAATATATATGTAAAAATTGAAAAACCCAGGCTAAGTATATTAGGCCAAATCCTATAGCCATTATTCTTCTTCCCCTCCTCCCCACATACATATTTAGGAAACTGACTTGCTTAAGCATCTTTAAATAATTGAACATCTTTAGCATTCAGGCAACTCTCAGGCTAATTTCAAACCAAAGATAAATTTCCAGGCTTTCACAGGAAGCTACTAGCTTGGTCTGTGTTACAGAAAGCCACAGGAATCCCTCCAACTTGACCCAGTATTCACTGCATAAATGAAGTGGCAAATATTCATGCCAGCTCCCCCCTGCTTGGGGCTGTGCAGATATATCCAAATTCTGTTTTAAGTTGGTGTGTACATCTTCAGTCCATAGAGCTAATTTGGATCATTTGGATTTAATTTCAACTTTGCATGGCAAAGTGCAACTTAATCAAGAAGCAGTGGATTTCAAAAGGACTGCTCGAAGAATCAGCTCTTAGCTGATGCTGAGCAAGGGCTTCAGCCATGAAACACATTTCTGTTTGCAAAAGATTCTCCTGAGCACCCCAGTATAAACACTGACCACAAAAACTGCACACAAACATATAGCAACTGTGAGCAAAAAAATTCTTCAGCTACTACCTTAGTCTGATGGAACACAGACAATTTAAACAGCCTAAAGGTCTGTTCCTAAATGCATGTGTCTATACTGACATCTTAGCCCACGAATTATTGTATGAGTACCACATATTATTGTATGAATAATAAAGAAAATGGGACTACTATTATCATTAATGAGGCAGGACCAAGGCCTTGATAAGAAGATGGAAATGACATCCCTTTGAAAGTTCATAAATCATTTCAGATAACACTTGCATAAATCCAAATGACAAAATGACTAGGAGTAGTGATGTTACACTCATGGGGACTGTGTTTAGAGTAATGGAAAGGGCAGCAAAGACACATATTTGAAATTAATGTGCACAGGAAGATGTTAAAGAATTGCAAAGAGAACATAATTTTAAACTAGAGATAATAGTAGCAGAACACCCTGTGTACCCTTAATATTGCATTTATACCAAAATGGTATAAAGAAGAGAATGTACTAAATTTATATATTGATAATAGAATGCATTTTCAATAATTAATTAGAAATTTATTTCAATTTTCATAACAAAAAGAGAGTCAAGTGATCCTGACTACGTCAGATGTGTTGGTTAAACATACCTAGACCAAAGTGAGCTGCAGCAACCACTGTCTCATGTCCAGCCAGTTGCCACGAGCTGTGAAAAATGGTTAACAGCATTGCAGGTCTCCAGAGGGAGTGAAATGTGGAAGGGCCATAATGAGGCAGACAGAGGAAGCACTGAAAGAGAGGAAACCCTGATTCGTGGAATGGGAAGATGGAGCAGCAGGTAAGTACTTGGAATCTCATAAAAGAATCCAGCAGCATGTCTCCTCCATGAATAGTGATCTAAGCATTCAGGCAGCCAAAGGATCAAAGTACAGACAGTGACTCTTCTTTTTGGAGAAAATTATCTCTTTCAAGCCCACACAAGCTTTCAGTAACTAGATCAATGTAAATTGTTGTATCTATTAATGAATATACGACTTCTGCATGTCCCAGGTAATCAGTCTGGCACCTTTCACAAGCACTAAATCTATTTAGAATCACAGAATCACTTTGGTTGGAAAAGACCTTTAAAATCATCAAGTTCAACCATTAACTCAATACTGCCAAGCCCACCAGCAAACCAACCATGCTCCCAAGTGTCACATCTATGCATCTTTAAAATACCTTCATACTCCACCACTTCCCGGAGCAGCATGTCCTTGACAACACCTTCTGTGTAGAAATCTTTCCTAATATCCAATCTAAACCTCCTCTGGTGCAACACTGAGGCCATTCCTCTCCTCCTGTCACTTGTTACCTGGGAGAAGAAGCCATCCCTCACCTGGCTACAACCTCCTTTCAGGTAGTTTTAGAGTGATAAGATCCCCCCCCAAGCTGCCTTTCTCCAGACTAGCTAATACATAAGTCAATCTCCCATTAAAATTACATGTCAGCTTTTAATACATTTATTTGTATTGGGTAAAAATGTGTCAACTCTTCCTTCCTGACATAAAAGAATCCAGTGCTTGGTGCACTGCCCTTGGATTTTGACCAGATTTTGATACCCTGTTTTGCTATAGACTGTGTTTGATTTTGGATTTTATCTCTCTGTACTTCAGTAAAGGATAAAGCTGCTGTGTTTCAGGGGCATGGTGAAGTGTGCTAGGTTAAGACTGTGTGGATCTTGAATGCAATCAAGGCAGGCATTACACAGCTCAGAGAGGCAGGTAAATAGTTGATACAAATTGGCTGACTCAGCAACATTGCACAACCCGAGTCCTGGCCAAGTCCCAGTGATGGACCAGAACCAACGTGAGCAAGAAACCCAGCCTTCTAAAGTGAAAAGGAAATATAAATAAACAAGGTATTACAGCTAAATATATAATACTTACATTAAAACCAATTTTAAATAGTTTATTTTAAAACTATTATGATAACATATATTTCTACTTAGTTTCCTGTCTTCATTTTTTTTTTGTTTTGGTAAGCCACCAGAATAGATTATATGTCAGTGACCATTGTGCAAAAAGTGACAGATGTTGCTTTGTCACCAGAAATGGTTCTATTGACTTTATTGAGTGTTTCAAGATCAATGTGCTGTATTTGAAATTTAACACTCCTAAAAATTAGCATAGAAGGTTTTCTCTATCTAAATGAAACAAACAAAAAAGCATAAAATTTAAATAAAACTTATTTATTGTTGAGATAAAACTCTAGATGTTCATTTTTACTGAACGTACCTTGCATTCTGCATTTTAAGTTATTGCAACATCCTAGTTCATCCTCTTCTCTGAATTTAATATCAGGATGCCTCTCACCACAGTTAAATAATACAGGCTGAACCAACTGGTAAACTCATCCCTGGAGAGAAAACAAAAATCAGACAGCAAGAAGAGTGTTTTCATTAGCTTTTTCAATCACTGACAGAGCGTAAAAGCAGGCACTGGAGCTTTCGTTTTAGTGAGGAAAGTCAATTTAGCAGTGTCCCCAGTTCACTACAACATTTCATCTGAGTTTGCACCATTGAGTCAATTGTTCCCCCCCTGGCCAATACAGCATTCCAGTTACAATGCAGTTTCAGATAATGCTTTAAATGCTTTGGTTCAACAGGGACACAGCCTTCCAGTATCAACCACTCCTGATCAGCACTGTGATTTTCCCCCTATTAATTCTTTATTTTGGAGATTAGCAAAACATCACTCATCTCAGTCACTATCTTCAGCATTAGATAGGCAGTCTAATAAAACTTGCATTAAAACATGTGGTAGTGCAATTATTTTAATAAAAGGGGACTTTTATTTAACAGATAAAATAATGAATGAAAAGAAGCAGGTGTAACAGAATAGGATGGAAAAAACCACAATATCTGAAATAAATAGCTGCTAAATTCACAAGGCAGGAACAAGAGAAACACATCACCTCAAACAGAAAAGGCTGAATTTCTTAATATTCAGCAGTAGAACAAGTGAGACTTTGGGGTAGAAATATGACTTAATGACATAATGACTTTGGCTTTAAAAGTTCTATCAGAATGGGTAGCAACTGAAAAGGCAAGAGGAAGCCTGGAGATCTTAATTGTGTGTACACAACTTTAAAGGGTTGACAAGAAAAGGCTCTCATTCTGTTTTTCCTATTTACTTTGCCCTGGACTGTAGTAGCCTAAGACATTATGCAAAACTGAGGATTTCCAGAGTTCAAAATACTTTGGAGCTGTACAGGACACAGAACATGAGAAATGTCAAGTATATCAAATGGAAGTACTTAACTGAAATACAAAAATAAAAGCTGTTTATTTCATAATTTAGTTCACCATCCCACTACTTATCCTGTGCTCCTATGACAAGGAGCACAGATTACAGTATTAGTTATACCTCCAAAATTTTCCTGTGGTCTGGAATTGGCCCAGTGAGTATTGTCTCAAGTAAAACAACAACAACAACAACAACAAAAAACAGTTAGCAAACATTTACAATAAGGACTGTAATTTTGGAGGAGAGAGATTTAGGACTTTGCAAAAATGTTTACCCCAGATACTGACATGAAATGGCTTTGGAAATTTGATTCCAGAATATAAGAGTAAACTAAGATGTTGTTTGCTAGACAGATTATTGTGCAAACTTTACACTCTATAGTGAGGACTGATTCTTGGGTAAGACTGCACCTAAGTGGAGAGGGAACCAGGAATGACAAGATCCAGGAAGCACTGACTAGTTGGTAATTAGTTCATACCAAAGTGGTTCTTAACATGTAACTAAGTGGTGGGACTCCTTTCCATGGAATTCTGCTAAGAGAAAAAGTTTATATGGGTTCAAGAGTGCCTTGACAACTTAAAATCCACCAAGGTTCACTGAACAAATAGAAACCAGCTCTGCTGCAGGAAGTCCTTGAGCAGAAAATTATGAAAGCCCTGGAGAGAACCCGTCTGCCCCCGTCTCTTCCCCAAGGTATCTGCTTTCAGTCCTAGCTCATTTTTTATGGATCTTCCTTTTCTGACAACAAGCATATTTCTATCCTATTCACAAACAAGTTTCCTTTCTCTAAGCATAAGAAACAGCACAACAATCTGGCTATTTGACTTCACTGGTTGTGTTCTAATATATGCCTGCAAAATACACGAGGAGGTAACTTTGCAAGAATGAAGCCAATTTTTAGGAAATTATGCCTCACAGTAATTTGAATGCTGTAACTTATTTGCTCACAGGAAGTCCAGGCCACAGTGTCAGCATGTGGGGGTATCACACAGGCACAACGTGCACAAGCCCTGTCCTGCCACGACTCAGCAGCAGCAAAACCACTTTTGGCAGTAGCTACTGTCATCTCATAACTAAAAGGTCTGAAAAAGGCCTAAAATAAATTTTTAATGATGCTGCCAACTTTAATAACTCATTAAGGACAGAGATATTAGCCAGATCCAACTGTTACACATCATCAGGACTGAAAAAGCCATGATCGGTCTGGATAAATTCTTAGAGTGCACTAAGTGCTCTGGCAAAGGAAGGAAATTTCAGCTGGCTGTTTAACTTGTCTTAGCTAACCAGACACCACTTCTGTCTCATTTCAAGATACTTTCAGAAGAAGAAAAAAAGAAAATCCACAACTGCAACTTAAGTGACACAGAAGTAACCAACATCAGCTCTCTCTGTGGGAAACCAGGTGTTGCATTTGTCACAGCTAATCTTATGACAAGGCTCTCAGCTGAAAACACCTTGTCAGAGGGTTTCTGTAGCAGCCAGGTGACCAAACAAAATGAATGGGAATTCCAGCCTAGAAATTCTGTAGCAGCCAGGTGACCAACCACAATGAATGGGAATTCCAGCCTAGACAACATCTGTTCCTTCATTCTGACCCATTCCCTCCCTCCCCCAAGAAGTCCTTCAGCATCTGGGCTCAGCCAGGCACACGTGCTTTCCCATCTAACTCCCCTAAAGATTTCCAATTCTGGCTGCTAGCTGTGGAGGGACAAATGCCTCCAGCGTGGTGACACTGAACTTCACACGAAAAATGTTTACACTGACTGCCTCAGCCATTAATTCTTGAAACTATGGGGAACAGAAGGAGGTTCCACTCTTCCTCCTTTTCTCCCCATTTTGAAGAATAACCTAATGCATCATATGACATTTTCTTCTTCAAACACATCTCAAGAAATCTAATAAAAACTTGATTTTCTCCCTTTTAATTACTATATGAGCAATACATGCAAAAGATAATCCAGAACTAGGGTTCACCCTGAATGTTATTTCACCTATTTTGCTGAAAATGCTTCATGCAAACACCACTTTGGAGAAAGACAAGCAATTACAGTACTTGTAATTTTTTCTGATATAGGTCATTTAGCATAAAGCCTTACACCCCTGAAGGAAGCTGTTCATACCCTCACCACAAATCATAATGTTTCTGGCTTCAACTATGCTTTACTGAAGAATTAAATGTGTGCTAAGGAATTAAGTATATATATGATTTATAAAACATAATCATCAGGAATGAGAAACAAGGATTCACATGTAAATTTTGTCCTTCTTAACACACATGTGCCTGTTTTTCTCTTTGTGCTTCTGCCTCAACACAACTTCAGATGAATATCCACCAGCCTCCGCTTCTGTTCCTGGATAGATTCTTGTTTCCATCATTTCTTCTCTCAAATCTTTTTCCTTTCCCTCCTCACCTCCTTTAAAATGAGTATGAAAGAAACTTCTACCCAACTCAGCCCACTAGCCTTAAATGCTTCATAATTTCACTGTGGCTTGTGGACTACATGAATAATGAAACTCCCTGTCACCAGAAACCCTTTTGCATCATCTCCTGTCACATTATAGTTATGAGCACTCCTGAAGGAGACAGCCAAGCCAGCATGAAATCCCTTTTTTTCCAGTTAAATCCTTTGTTTCCAACCACAGGAAATTTCAAAACCTCTCAGCAGAGAGAAGATCTGTATCATCTTAGTGGAAAACCTTATGTTTGGGGCACTGGTGGGTGAGGTCTGGCGGGGCCCCCCTTCCCGCATCAGACAGACTGTGAAAGAGGCAAGTGCCTTACTACCAGCTGCCTGTGACATGGCTCTGCTCACTGGTGCAGATTGTTAAAGGTCAGAACATGGAAAAAAATCCTGTTTTCTGGAAGTTAGGAATTGTCTTTTGGCTTGCACATCCCAAACATGAGAGTTATGCCCTGGACTCACTTCAAGTCCACCATATAAGCAGGCAGAGCTCACTCTCAGGTTACCAACAAGTAGACAGAACAAAGGAAATTTAAAACCACAAACAAACATTGAAATCCAAAAGCCATAACTCACTGATTAAATATGTGATGGACAAAGCACTGAAATCCTCTGAGGACCAGACCCTAACCAAGCTTTAAGTGAATCAGGGTAAGCCCCTGTTGAAACTGGAGTGTAATCATCCTCAAACTTCTTTAGATCACAAGTACCTGCAAGCCGGAGGTCTCAATTTGCAGCTGTTTGATAAATATGAAAATTAGTAAAAATTCCAGGTGCAAAATGCTAAGGAGCAATTGCTGCTAAAATCACAGCTCTGGTACTGAATTAGTGCATTTGGAAGCCATCTGTGCTCTTACAGATCTGATTACAGGTGGCAATTTTGCTGATAGTGGCATATGATTATCAGTGGCAGCAAAAAAGGCTGGTTTAACTCTGAACTGTTCTGTGGATGAATTTGCAATCAAGCTGTCTGGGCACAGCTACCACAGCAGACCAAAAAAGAGAGAATAAATAATATCCATGGCCTAATAGTGAGAAGAGGATGGAAGAGGTGTGGCCCTAAAACACCATGCACTGATTCATACCCTTTTCCTAAGTTCTGCACCTTTCCTCAGCTCCAGGCAGTCGCACAATATCCCATTTCTGCAGGATTCCATCACATGGGTTTGGCAAAGGAAAAAAATCCACATTTGTTTTTCATGAAGAAAATAGCATTGCCCTCTTAAACTACAACTGTTCCTTCCTACTTTTACGTGCAGAGATATTGGAAAGAGATTTCTACACTTTTCCAAAGGTTTTAAACACAAGCACTTCCAAAACAAAATATGATGCGGAGAGCAGAATCACTCTTCAAATAAAAGTATTCCAAGGAAAAAGCATCAATGCCTATGTGCTTACTGCACTTGGGTACCTCATGACATTTTGGGAGGGAGGAATTCCTGCTGGAATGACTGTGCTCAGCAAGGGGAGCAGGGTACAGACCTGTCTGCCTGCCCAGGGTGCCAAAGGGAAACAGCTCTGACATTTTGCCTCTGATACACAAGTCTTATCAAAAGGTGTTAAAGAATTATACAAAGGCACAAGATCCAGTAGTCCCAGGGCACTGACAAAACCACAGAATTAACCATTGTCACCTCATTGTGAGGTAAACTAAGAAAACAGTTTCTCTTTGGTTAGGCAAGATGACATTATAAGGATCCTTTTAATGTTTAGAATACTTCTCTGTTCCAGAGGGAGAACCCTGAGGTGGAACTTGCTTAATTTATGACAGAGATTGCATGACTTGGATCCCACAATGGCCTGGAGTCACGCTTGCAGACTTCCATTCCTCCAGTGTGGTCAGGCCCAGAGGAACAATGATAATTCTGGTCTCATTACAGCTAACTTGCTTTCTGCTCCAACAAGCAAGGTTTCTCTTGGTTTAGTAAATTAACTAGTACCTATTTATACAGAATAATGGCAGTCCTTCCACTCTCTTACTGATTTCTGGGAAAAAAACAAAACAAAACAAAACAAAACAAAACAAGAATATTCGACCCACATCCCAAACCATCTAGGAATAAAGGCTTCTTAGAGGATCTAAAAAAAAAAAAAAAAGGAAGATGAACAACATGTTTGTAAATGTAATAATATATGTCCATATGGAAGGAAAAGCTAAACTGTCCTTTTTTTGTGAAAGGAACTCAACAGATTGCCTAGAAATAGGCAGCTCCCATTCCCCTCACTGAGGGAAGCAAATGCCATCCAGATGGAAATTATCAAATGGACCAAACAGCTACATTTTATTCCCAAATGATCTTTGTTCTACTTATCACTCATTATACCAGGAAAATTATTTTTTCCTACAGCCCAAATATAGTAAAAAAGAATATTATTTATCATATGCTCGTTCAAAATACTCTGTATTGAAGGTTTCCCTGATGAGATATCCATCTTGACACACAAAAAGTGTGAGAACAAAAGTGTCCTTCCTAACGCCAACACTCCTTTAAGTTCTGTGGGATCTGTTAATTCCCACTAAGCTCACACTTTCCTGGCAGCAGTTGGATCTGCAGCCACTTCCTGATGCCCAGGGTGATGAAATGCCCCTTCAGCAGCCCTGACACTTGCCAGGTTTTAAAAAGGGGAATGCTACCAAGTCCCAGTGAAACCAAACTGAGGTTCTTCAGGTAGTTTTATTTATACTGTCCAAAGGGTAAATATTTCAACTGTAAATTTGCATTGAATAAAAGCTAAATTTAAAAAATCACAAAGAATCCTCATCTGTGGCCCAAAGTGATTATGAAGGACAGGTATAATCAAGGACATAAGTGGCATTCACTATCACCTAAAAGAAAGGCAATGAAATATGAACTCCTATTTTTTTCTTATGATTTTGAAAAATTTCTGTAGCATTTTATGTGGTAACAATCATATTTGTTTAAGCATGTCCTTCTATAAATTTGTGATTATATATATGGATAATTACCCTATTTTCTTGTATAAGCTCTAGCTATTTAATGATAATATGATCTTCTTTTAGCCTGAAAACCTACAGCAGCACAAGTGCAGTCTTATATGAGGACATAAAATGTTTAACAGCTGTGGCTGAATGACAGCCACATCAAGAGCATCTAATCTAACTGGGCCATGTAACACTACCTTTTATTTCACATTAATCATTGAACAGAAGTTCAACTGTGGCATAGCTCGATCAAGTGGGCCTATAAATTAGGCAATAAATTAGAAGTTGATTTTTTAATGGTGTGGTCACTAACAGATAGCATTGGGTTCAGGTGCAGCAATCCAAAAATACAAAGGATCCCACAGCTCCATGAGTACTGATAATCAAAGGAGGACTTCAACCAGCAGTGTCACATATTTTGTACAACTCTGTGACTTGGTAATTAGTCCCAAAACAGTCATTCTGAAGTGGGAAGAAGCCCCCAGTATTAAGTTTCCATGCAGCTGAGACATGCAAAACAATGTATTGCTACAACCTCTGTTCAACTGAGAACTCAAAAGTAGTAATTCATAATACGTTGTATATCATGACATTTCTAATAAAACTTACAGAGAGGACAACCTCTTCTAAGGGAAAAGCTAGGCTGGAATAATAAAATATGAATGTTTTTACATTTTAAAAGGGTCAGATTTATCCACAACAGAAGTTATTACTCCTAATAATACTGCTAAGGCAATTGTCTTATTCATAACATATTTATCTACAAAATTTACAGTGTGGCCCAGTATAGAAGAAGACAGTATGTTTATTTCAAAACAGACAAGTGTTTGCTTTCTTACCAGAGTTCAGAATTTTTTTCCCCCAAGGATCACTATTAAATGGAAGCAAAGCCTTCTTTTCAAAATGGTTTATTAAAATGAAAGAAGCGTCTTGACAATCCCGTTATTCTTTCCCTGGTATGCAGTCTGCCAGTGCAGAGAGCAGCACTCATTCTTAGCTGACATGTCATCTTCCATAGACTTGCAGGAGTCTGAGCAATTGCTTTTAATTTAGGAGCAGCAGAAACCACTTCCCTCCTGTACACTCTGCAAAGCTCCCAGGGAAGCACACCAACAAGGAATAGTTTTAATATCACCTTACTTAGGAGATAGAAATTAAGAACACAAAAGAGGTCAGAAACCCTCTAAAGGAAGCACTTGTGCTTAGGTGATTTCCCAGGAGAACAGCAGTGCTGCAGCCACTAATCCACTGCAGAAAACTCCCCACAGCTCCGGCTGAACCCACGTTTGAATACTCTGTGTTACAAACTGCTGCCTCTGTTCTGCATTGTCCTCTGCTACACTGTTCAAGAGGAAGCATGCACAAGTGGAGTGCACAGTTCACAAATAAAGAACAATGAATCTGGCTCATTATCATGCAAAAGCTCACAAGTATTAGCACTACACCTGGCTCAATGCCTCACTTGATGAATGCTGCTTCTGATCTCCTGGGGCCTTGGGAGAATCTGTCAGGTCAACAAGGCTTCAGGTATAAATGCTCATTTTGTTTCCTGTTTATTTATAAACCGGTACCTAAACATCTTACAGTGAATCCAGAGTTTTTGACCATAAATTAAGACAAAACTATACAGTTAATCGAAGAAGTAAGCACAGAAGAAAAGTCCTCAGGCAGAACATTAAAAAAACCCCTCCAGATAGAACACAAAAGAGAGGTTCCCAACTGTTAATGTCCCTTTTCTTTTCTATGAAGACTGCTCTGGTGTTCAGAGCAGTCACCTAGGACTAAGGAGGAAGACTGCAAGTCTTTGTCCTGCTAAGCACACCCATGTCACCACAACCAAGGACCACATGACCTTGGTCACTTGACTATTAAAGTACTTTGGGCAGGAATCACCTCCCCTATTTCCTACAGTATACACTTGACACATGAGGTAGTTCAGTTCCATTCATCTTTATAGTCAATGAGTTGAAAAGGCATCTCTAGAGTGCAGATCATCTTGCTTATTTTAGACCTACATTATGATGAGATGAATCCTGTCCTGTAGATCAAAAGATGATTTCTCTTCATGACTGCAGGAATGCCAGGAGACTAACTCAGACTTATACATGTTCCAAGGAGTCTCACTCCTTGGAACATGACTTAAGCTTAGTTCTTAAACACATGGTAACCAACTCCCTCCCAGGGAGACAGACACCTGACAATCACTGCTCAAAGGTCTGCTCTGTTGACTGAGATGTAAACAATAAAGAGCTTAATTCTGTAGCCTAATAAAGATGTCTTGTCTGAGTCTTGAAGACTCAGGAAACGTTGAATCAATTGTCTGTCCACATGAAAAAGTCAGTGCAAATGGCAGTCTCAGAGTCATCTCTAAAGGGGACAACATGAATTGCTGTTCTGGGAAAGATGCAGATATCAGATATATCAGAATCACAGAATTACACAATATTTTGTGCTGGAAGGGACCCAGCAGGATCATAAAACTCCAACTCCTGGCCCTGCACAGGACAGTTCCAAGACTCACACTACATGCCTGAGAACATTGTCCAAGCACTTCTTGAACTCTATCAGGCTTGGTGCTGTGACCAGTGCCCTGGGGAGCCCGTTCCAGAGTCCAACCACTGTGGGTGGAAAACATTTTGCTGATATCCAATCCTAACTCTCCCCTGACACAACTTCAGGCCATTCCCTGGGGTCCTGTCACTGTCACCACAGAGCAGAGATCAGTGCCTGCCCCTCCTCCTCCCCTCACAGGGAAGCTGTATCTGCACTGAGGTCTCCCCTCAGACTCCTCCAAGGCTGAACAGACCAAGTGACCTCAGCTGCTCCTCACATGGCTTCCCCTCAAGGCCCTTCATCATATTTTAGCCCTCCTTTGGACACTCTAATAGCTTTAGATCTTTCTTATATTGTGATGCCCAAAGCTGCACACAGGATGTCTCCTGATCCTGCTTCCACTGCTCATACACCCTCTTTTTTCACCTTATCTCCAAAGGAAAACCCCTGCTCAGCCAGGCCAGCCTTCTGCCTCATCTACCTGACTTAAAACATTTAGGAATTAACTGCTCCTGGGCCCTTAGGAGGTGGTGCTTAAAAACTGACCAGCAGAGATGGACCCCAGCATCTGCAAAAGCTTTTTCTCAGGGGACCTTACTCACTAGATCCCTGAGCAGCCTGAAGTCTGCTCTCCTCATGTCCAGGGCTGAAGTTCTGCTGGCACTTTTCCTCCAGTTTAAAACCACAGATTTTGGACTCAGTCACTTAATGGCTGCTGTGGCCACGACAGACACCAACCCCCACCTCACTCACAATCCTCTCTGTTAACGAGCAGCAAATCAAGGAGGGCATCTTTCTTAGCTGCCTTTCTTATGATTTAGAGGAGTCTCTTAGTTCCTCAAAGAATAATTTATCAGTGTCACTGGCTGGCTAGGCAGTTTATAGCAGAGTCCCACGATGATATGCATATCATTTGTTAGCAGGTAGTGTTTTTTCCTGGCTCTCCCAAGCACCATCACACACAGTACTTTCTGTCAGAACCCAATTGAGTCCATGTAACAGACCATGATTCTTGTCCACACCAGCTGCAGCTTTGTTTCTTAGGTTTCAAAACCCTGAAGAGGTCATTGCCTTCAACATGCTCTCCAACACTCACTCAGGGCCAGCCATCTGCTACCCACCACTAATTCTCCAGAATTACTGCACAGCTCCTTCTGTGGTCATCTGCTCTTTAGCAGGTTCATTGTGACCAAAATGGATTCTGTTTATGCTGCCATAGGATGCAGAAGTATATTTCAGCCCTGCAAAATAATGAATCATCAGATCATCTAGGAGCTATATAAAGTAGATGTACTATTTATTTGTGCCAAGCCCAGGTACTTCAAATAAGCTTGTCTTCTCACTCATAAACAGTCATTTGAAAAAGGTCTTCCACCCACAAAAGGTTTCTAATTAACTGTTAATTCAGTAGCCACATAATATTGGTGATTATAGCCAGCACAGAAAAGGCACATAATATTTTAAGGGTGGCAGGGATGAGCAGAGCCCAGGCCTTCGCTGTCCACAGAGCACCTACGTTATGGAGTACACTTTCTCCTACAAATCAGCTCCTCTAAGAGACAAGAACTGCCTTGTGTCCCCAAGCAAAGCTCTCTGTGCCAACAGTAACAAATTATCAATACCTTTCAGCTAGATAACCTCACCACCAGATTTTAAAGCCCATTAGGAGAAGGGACTGCCTGCAGCCAGCTGGAAATAGAGATGTGGCTGCTGAGAGACAGAGTCCCCAGCCCACAGTTGGAAAGCAGGGAGGCAGCACTCAGCAGATGGTGGGGGCAAGGGACAGCCACATCATCCCTTTTTAGCTGCAGCTTTCAGTGAGGGTGAGAAAGAATCACAATTTTCAGCCTTGGAGCCACACGATAAAAATCAGCAACGTGCTCTTGGTGCTTCCCCTTAAAGGAGGCTTTGCCAGCCAGCCATATGCTGACAAGCCACAGCACTTCAAATTCCAAATTGTCCAAATACAATTAATACAAGCCCAACCAACAAACTCCCAGCAATTCTTTACTGAAATTCCCCTTTGCTCCATGTTCTCACACCATAATCAAAACCAGTGAATAGGCAGAACAGGTAGCATTGTAGTTTCTGAGTAATCACTGATTAAATACTTCCAGTAACCCATGAAAAAAAGAACTCTCTCTCCATCCTTAGATATTTGACCTGGTTCACTAATGGCTTGAACACAGTCTCAGTGCCTGGGAAGCCAGACTCACAGCTGCTCTGGATCACCAGGCTGAAACTGAGCTGCTCTTGCACCCTGCTGAACCTGACCCACCATCTGTAACAGGATCCTCTAGCCCTTTCGCCTTTCTTTTTCTTTTTTTTCTCTCTTTTTTTAAAGACCTGCTTACTTCACAAGTCATAGCCTTATCTCTCAAGAACTTTCCACACTACATTAAGATTTCCAAAGGCAAGTAGTTTACATTACATGAAATATGACAGTGGCCACAGTGCAAGAGCTCTTTAATGAGGGTACAAGTCAGTCTGGCTCCCATCATGGGAGCTTGACACTTTCCCCAGTGGTGCCCAACTCCCACTCAGAAAAGGCTCAATGGTTTATGCAGATAAAAGCAAAATTGTGCTAACAATATTTTATGCAACCACTGATTTTTTTTCCTCACTCTTTTCAGCAGCAAAAGAGACCACAGGGAGCTAAACTGGTACAGGACAAAGTGTCCCCCACTGGCCTGGCCCCACATTTGGGCTGGCATGTGGGACAACGAGTGCCCTTCCCATGGAATCCAGTTTATTTGGGAAGGGGAAGACAGATTGATACATACCTGGATTTTTAAACTGCAGTGTAGCCAAAGTACAACCAGAACTTCCACTGGAAGTGGAAGCATAGTCTTAGTTCCCTCTTAATAGAAGGTTTAAATTCAGTCTTTAAGAATTAAAGAAATTAGTCTCTTCTCTTGTCTTTACTTGCATTTGCAAATACCAAGAGAGAGGGAAAAAAAATGCACAAATAAAAGATTGATCTGTAGAAAATAACTTCTCTCTATTATTTTAAACCATATTTATTTATGCCAAACTGCATGCAATTATACATATATATAGGTGTATATATACGCACATAAATATTTTATACACATTTATATGTAAATGAACACATTATTCTATGGTTCACCATTATCCTAACTGATGGGATGATCAGACCCAGACAGACTGCAGACAGACCGTATTCCTAGCTAAATGTAATAGGCTATTCTTCCTGAAATATCTGATTTTCTGCCCCAGCCTTTGTTGTTCTCCTTATTCTCAAGAATGAGGTATTGTGAAAAGGATGGACCTAAGTCAGTGCTAGCAGGTGCCTGACCTGATGAGAATACATTTGTGCAAACAGATGTGTGAGGTTTTTGGTTTAATCAGGCCTTAAGAGAAAGGTTTGCACTCTTAAGGATTTATCTTAAGTAGAAATCATTCATGCATTATCTGGTTTTAATTAGGGGCTTTAATATCCATCAGCCTACGGGCTCAGTGAAAAGGCTGTCACTAAGAAGGTACTAAATAATGCTTTTACAAATCAGAATTGCTACTCAAAAGAAAAAAAATAAAAAACCAAAACAAACAAAAAAACCCCATGTATTCTCAGGGACTAGAGCAAATTTAATCATGGGTAACTTGTTCTGTTTGACTCTTACAAATCCCAGTCCTGAGGATGAAGCTGAGTGACCACAGATTGAACATAAAACCTGATTCTCAAATTTCCTATGGGCATGAAAGCTTTTCATAGCACAAGACAAGCAATGGGGAATGGCAGGCTTCAGGAGCAACCCTTCTGTATTTTCTACATGTTTAATATACAGGACAACCTAGGATCCTAGCATCTTTTACCTGAAAGACACTGAGTTTTGTCATCTTCCTTCTTTCCTGTGCCTTCCCAGCCTTCTCCAGCGTATCAGTTCTCAAAGAGGAATGCAGAACCTGTTCCTTCCACTGATTCTGATCAAACCATTTATGTTGTAGATATTCCTAAGGTGTAATAGGCAACTTTACCTTTTTAACTTGCATGATGAATTCTTTCTAGTTGAGACTGCATGCACAGCTGAGTGCAGACAAAACACAGGGAAACTTACCATTTTTAAACGAATATTATGAATGCTATTTTCCTAAAAAATAAGACAAGTAGTCTAATGCAGGAATTGCACTGACTAAAGAGAACTGTTTTAAAATATGCATGATCTGTCATTCTAGGTGTTCTTTGCATTTGAACATAAAAACTGGCATTACATTAACTGTATATGACTTCTACCAGTGAAGAACAAAACAGGTAAAGCACAGCTGCAGGGGGATTATTGATTTTCTTTAATTTCAGGAAAACATTCATTCAGTATTGGAAGAAAGTGATGGATTTTTTTCACCTCTTATAGGAGAAAGGCTATTCTTTCCAGTGGTTTTTGATCCCCAGATTCCAAATCCTCCCCCATAGTGGGTACAGACTGCTCTACAGAGCATTTTTAGTCTCAGATACACCGTGAGTTTCCTTTCTATCTATCACACAGCCTTCAGAAAGCACAACGCACTATTTCAGGTTATTGCTTCCATGTAATTCTATTTCTAAGTAATACTTCTGTTGAAACTAGAGACAAAAGATATAATTTTGCTGCTAAAAAGAGATATTTTTATTTCAGTCTAGGGAGCTCAAATCTAGAAAAAAGAACTGGGCAAGTATTGCTTGTATATATTAATGAACACTCATTTGATACTGACTATTGATCCTAGAAAATAGTTTCCTGTGCTGTTTCAAACAATATTTTTGGGAGTGGAAGAGTCTGAATGGGGTGCAGGCTTAGTGAGCATCAGTCAGCAGACACCATACTGTCATCCAGCTCCCTTCCAAGTATCCTCATCATGCAGTCAAGTACAGATAATGCCATTTGACTCATGCAGGCCCATGGATGGCAAACAACAGACCACAGGAGACTCAACACAGGCCAGCTCAGATGTGCTCTGCAAGCACACTGCTACTGATCCCCCTCAATATAGAAAACCCCCAGCAAATAGCTTACAGAATAAGGGCCAAAATTAATTATCCTGTACAACTCACTGAGCAAGCTGAGACTCCCACAGGACCTCAGCTCAGCAGGACACCAGTATAGGAACCATCTGGTCTGACACTGTACATTTTGGGTCAGGTTCCTATAAATGATCATGTTTAAAGAATTTGAAGGGCCTTGTTTGATGGCACAATGTACCCTCTCATCTTCTTGTAAATCAAGTAGGGAATAATAATTTGGTATGACCTTACTATCACTTCTCATTTGTCCATTCAGTAGTGGGAAAAATGGAATACAACAGAGGTTTAAAAGAGAAAACCTTTAGCTGACTCACCTTTTCCAGTGCTGTTGCATGCAGCTCTCCAAACCAATTGCTGCTAATTTATTGCCATTCCTCCACTGTAGTGCTCAAACTAGCACATTTTTAATTAAGAGAAATTAAAAGCAACTGAAAGAGCTGGCCAAATGATAACTGTGGTATCTGCACATCTTTAAACAATGCTTTGTAGTAGGAAGAATGGATGTCTTAAAAAATTAAAACCACAAGGGGCTACAGGATTTTAACTGAAATCTGTGACTTGTGAAGCAAAGCAATGAAATGCCAGCACAGAATCCATTTGCTGGACGAATAGCTTGAGTCCATTTTGAATTACAGTGCTTCAATGCAGGTAATATCCTTGCAAATGTCTGTTCCTCCATCTGCATCTCTGTGTCTGCAGCCCTTGTTCAGGAAATTATTAGTTCCAGTAGGAAGAAGAATGGGGCCAAATAACCTAATTAGCTTAAAATGAAGCCTGAACACTTAAAATAAACCATGCTTATCTGTGATAGAAAGGGATTGGACTGACAAAGGCTTAATTTCATGGAGAGTCACTATAGCCCTAAACACAAAGTAGATCGCTTCACTAGGATAACAAAGACTTATTATCATATTATCACAGAGTATTATTATTAATACCCTTATTATTAGCACACTTCATGCATTATGATCTGACCTCAGACTGAACTGGCAGGCTCTGTATTTTATTGTCAGCAAGATAAAGCTCCAAAAAGTTCTCACAGTGGCTAATTCTTAAAGCATCATTTTATCAACAAATCAGTTACCATGTTCAATATTTACAAGTGGTTTTGCATATCAAAATATCTTAATACTTGACAAGGCAGCTGATGGCTGGATAGCAGCTATATCTGTCTTCAGAAGTTCTTCAGGCATCAGGAAGAAGAGAAAGACACATAAAAGCAAAAGCCCACATTTTGGAATCTCACTGGTGCCTCCTGCTTAGGCAGCACTCAACAACATCACTTCCAGGGACTATTTCCCTTGGCATCTGGTGTGTGCTTTCTAAAGACACACTGGATGAAGATCAATTCAGTTACTGCTGCAAGCAACTGCACTGCTACCTTACTGAGCAATTGAAGGCAGCTTTCCACAATAAAGTGTGAGTGTGTGCATTAATATTTCATCAAAACCAGGCATTTTATTTCTGGCTTCCGAAAAACAAGTAGCAACATACTATGAGCCAACTGGGGTAATCAATGGAGGCAGAGGAAAAGAGCAGCAACTGTGACATGCATTACTGTGTGTGAATGCCCTTTTCTAATAGAACTGATGAAAAATACAGAAAAATTGTAAAGATGTATAAATAATGGATGTTTCCCAAACATATTAACTCTGGTGAGATCACAAAATAAATCGGTATTTTGTGGAATTTACAACCATGCTCAGCTAAACTTCCCAGTTAATGCTTCCCAACCAGCATTAATGCACCCATACACCTGCACAGGCACACTATTCCCTCCTCCTTTCCATAGCCAGGATCCACCCAAGGCTCCTGCAGCCCAGACCACAACTATATCTGAGCCAGACTGTGAGGAAGGTCTGTCCTGGCAGTGTCAGCACAGGTGGCACTCCATACACTTCTCCCTATGGCAGGGGTTTGGCAGCACAGGCTGCATCATCCATCCTGTGAATTCAGATATTTCTGTACCCATGATGCCCATGCAGTCCCCTAAAGAAAGTGGCTGTGGACATGTCCAGTAAAGCTACTCAAGCTAAGCTGCATTTGTTAATTAAAAGCAACAACTGAAGGATGCTGTTTTACAGATACTAACCCCTACAGCAATAGACTGAATGTCCTGCTGTAGTTGGGCATATTAAAAAGAAAAAAAAGGATAATTTTTTTTAAAAAAATCTCAAGAGTAAAGAAACACAGCAAAATTACCCTCTATTTTTTAAAAAATTAATTTCTAGGAAGCCCATGACACTACATGTTCTGAAATCCCAAAGGAAACAGTCACACAAGGGAGATATTTTTTCAGAACTTGCCACTGCACACTGAAGAAATAGGTTATACATAAAAGCAAAAAGTGATTTAATAGGTTGTTTCACAGTTTGAGTTAAAAGAAAATCAAGTCACCAACAAACAGTGAAAAGAAAATGGGGAGGCGGCCTGGCTAATGAAAAATCCATGTTGTTTCAGTGATCTCAAATGTTCTATGAAATTTTGATCATAAAAAATATCACAGCTCTTTTCCATGTAAATTTTCCAGTCATCTCAAACTACCTCCTAGGCCATGCTAGCTACTAAAATATCTGTGATTTAAAAAAATTATTAGTACTTTTGTATCAATGGGAAAAATCACATTGCTAAGGTGTTTACCTTGTTTTATTTCTGTAGGTTTTATTCTTTCCCATGCAGCTGATTTCTCCCCACAGGATATCGACCTTTATTATTTGCTGACAACACGTCTGGCAAATAGCTTTCTGCTGTGGTAGCTGAGGTTGAGCCATCTGTTTTTTCTCTAGAGAGCCATGCCTTATTCATAATGGCATTTTTGTGTTTCATTCCCTGGGGAATGGCACCTGCATGCTGATTTCCTATTTGACCCCAAAATACATCATCATGTTTGGAGAGGCGATCCCTCCCTTTGGTGGCCCAGGACACACCAGGCTCCAGGGGCACTGCAGCATCCTTCATCCCTGACAGCACAGGCCAAGGGGCTTCCTCCTGGATCATGGGCAGGCTGGGGCCAGCCCATGGGTTTGAGCTGCAGGGGACAACCGAAGGTATCTGAGGAGGAAAGAAGAACAGAAACTGTGACCTTGGATGTCCCAGTGTGTTGCTGTATGTTTTTATGGAAAAGGACACTCTATGTATTGTGGCTGATTTCAGCTGTAGCCTCCCATATAATGGTACAAGAGGCCCATGTCCTGCTTTCAGTGGGATATAATAAAAGTTTGTATGATTTATATAAGAAAATAATCTCTGAGTTCACAAAGATCAATCAAAGAGCTACGTGCATTCTGGTCTTCATAATAGTTTTCTTTTATGGCCATATTTTCATTTGTCTTTTTTAGCGTGAGTGTGAGAGAGAAAAGGACCAGGAAACTTGATTTGAACTGTTACATACATCCCTTGGACAAAGTAACATGTTATCAGAATTCTGAGTCACCATTTCATTGCATAATAAATTAATTAACTAAAAGGAAATTTCAGTATATTGCATGTTCCTTTCACTAATGCCAAAAGCAAAAACTATGCTTTTAAATGTTTCATTGCATTTATTTTAATCCAAGATTACAAAGGAAATTCATTTTAACTACTCTACCTAACTGGCTCCAGGAATTGCATATTTGAATTTTGTTTCCATACAAGTATGAAGAGGTTATGCTGTTTTAGAGGAGCTGAAATCTCTTGCGTGTTTAGTTTAGCAGCAGACTGTTACAAATGCAATTGCAATTGATCAGCTCTGTTCTTAACAGGATTCCTGCAGTTAATGGAAATTACTATAAAGAGCTTCAGGGCATAGGAATAATTGGATCACTAAAAAAAAAAAAAAAAAAAAAAAAAAAAAAAGAATTGGAGGGGAAAAAAGGTAAGACAAGATCAACATAACAACTTTTTTTAAAAGATCCAGTAATTTGCAAAGGTTATCTTACCATAGAGTATACCATGATGAAAACAAAATCTTTTAATTATTTTTACAAGACCCAAGCCCCTCTTAAACAATGGGAAAAAAAAATGCATAATGAAAAACATTAAACATTTATTATTGTCAGCTTGTCTAAACTAACAATCATCTGTGCATCTCTGGAAGGAAACTGAATATTCAAACACCTGTATCTTCTGCCAAGAATAAGATATTTCACGGAACTAAAAACAGAGAGAAAACTTTTACTGACCTGGCAGTTTTGGGGATGGTTTTCTCTTAGTTCTCGATGCAAGGCTGTGATCCTCTCTGGGCTTGTTACCCCGACAGAAGAACCAGCACACACGTTTGGGGTGATGGGAGAACTGTGGGGGCCATCCAGCCCTGGCTGAGAGTTTGCAGATACTGACCCAGTGATCCTGTTCCCTTTGGCACATGCCACGTGATCCTCTGGATGTCCATTAGCCCAGGAAATGTCTGTGGAGGAAGGCAGCATCTGCAAGAGAAAATGGCATTTCAAGAAATCCAAGACAGATTAAGTTTTCCAGTGCTGCTCATTTTGGATTAGTGGAAGTCATTTGGATGAGTTCACCAAAAGAAATATTCACAGAAATTAACTGCAAATAAACTACACTTAGCAAAATAAGGGAAAAAATAACATACAAATTATTTCAGATGTGGAGCGTTCTGAAATCAAATCCATACCTCTCCAAATCAAGAATCTGTATTCAACAAATCATCCTTAAAACAAAACAAAAAAGATCTCTAAGCTTTAACTGCAGCTGAAAATTTGCCTTGAGATATTAAGAAAACCTAGATGAAAACTGGAAAAAAATCCTAATTTTAAAAATTATCCCAGTTCTCATGAAGAATCTCAAAATTTCTAACAGGATTCTTTTACACACACATTCTCTCACTCCACACTACACAACTAATTCAGGTTTGTCTACCTATAAATGCTCAAGAAAGTTAAGCTGAACAGACTCCAAAAGTGTGTTAGTTCAACTGCATGAACTCTTAGGCAGACCCTCCTGCTCAAAACAAAAATCATATTAATTCAGTTGATCTTATTTCATCTCCAAATCAACTTTAACACCACAGCAAACTATCCTTTTAGAATATCTTCACTGAGCTGCAGACAAATTTAAGAGACAAATGGCAGTTTAATTATGCACATGTTCATAACAGTTGCAAGCAGGAGTCGATCTCCCTGAATCCTAATTACTACTACAGGGTAGTAGCATTTTATCATTCAAAACCATATTTATTATAGCTACCAGATCACTGTTGCATTTTTTCTTGCAATTGCAAGCCTTGCCATTTCAGCCTTTTGGCTTTTGAAGAGTTATTTATTTCTAAAACTAATACATCTCATTATACATTATCATCTCATTGCCATTAGTCCTCTTGCAAAAGCTCCAGAAATGTAGATACATATATACACTGGGTCAGGAAGAATTACTTAAAAGAAAATACATTTTACTTAAATGATGAATTGTGGCCATTGGTCTCCTTGTACCCCACACAAGCTTGTGTGGCCACCTGAGACTGCCCAGGAGCAGCTACCACCTGGACTCTTCATTTCAGGACAGGGAACAAGGCAGACACATCCAGGAATGGAAGGACCACTCATACTGGTCAGTTTGGGGCACAGAATTTGGATTGCTGCTTTTCTCTAGATTTGCTTTCTCTATGCTGATTGCAGAGGGGGCCTGTGATACTATCTGGATATTGCATTTATTTAGGCAAGGTGGTGTAAATACCAAACATATCCTAGCCTTGCAGGCATAGATCAGTTGGAAAGTGAAAGCTATACATTTGGATGTTCCCCTCTAAACATAGGAGCCCAAGGCAGCTCCAGAAGTCCTTGGTTTCTAACCAAGGTTACAAGTGCAGTATCTCTCCCCATCACTCATAAAAAATGCCAGCTGGTTTTAAAGCAATCAAAGGTCAGCCCTGAAATGTTTTGAGGCATGAAGATATCTGATCTGAAATTATTTGATGAGAATTTCCTCACTACAGGAAGCACAGTTAGAGGCATTTGTGGTGATAGATGAGAGTGAGCAGGAGCAGAACAAGTTCTGGAGCTTAATGACCCATGCAAAGGCAAATCACTGTCCTGCTCATAGGCAGGGGAGCTGCCAAAGCTGCCAGAAAAAAACACACACCCAAATCAAAGCTGTGACACTGGCATAAGTCATTTCTAGAAAAATAACCTCCTTGCAGGGTCATTCCTTTCCTTCAACTCTTTACCCCACAAACCCTTTTGCCTCTTGGAATTAGCAAATTCTTCTGCAGCCAAAGTAGTGACATTCAGCAGAAATTAGGGTTAATGCAAACCCCAGTGAGTGAAGATGATACTACCCTGACAAAGATTTCACAGTATAGTCTGCACTATATTTGAAAGTTGGTGTGATTCTCTCAAAAGACGAATCTCTGGTGGGTCATAAGACTAGTACTAAAGATTGCATTTCCTATAGCACTAAGGATGCAGCCAGGCAAAAATTCTGTCTCAATGCTCAGACATTAACTTGTTCTTTTTCAGGTTGGTTCTTTCTTCTTCTTCTATTTTTTTTTACTGTATTTATTCTATTTTCTTTTTTCTTTTTCTTTTCTTTTTTTGCTTTCCTCTCAATTTTCCACAAATTACCCACCTAGGAAGAAATTAAAATATTGTGATATTTGACCAAACTGAGACGAGCATAAACTTACATAACGCCAAGTTCTAGAAGGATTGCTATTGAAACAAAAAAAATCAGTTTCCCCCAACACTACCAAAAAATAAGACAGTGGTGTCAGAGAGAAGATGAAAATGTTTTAATTTATCTGCATATTTTTAATTGTACATTTTATGTTAATCTAAATTCTGTCATTTATCAGAAAATAAAGGGAGGTTTAATTTTTAAACCTTTTCTTTTTTTTAGTCATGGCTTCTCTTGTATTGGCATGTGTTACTCTAGAGAAATGCATGCTGTTGTCCATGAATTACAGTAAAAACAACTGCTAAAATATCTGTATTATGCAGTCAGGAAATACATCTAAATCTTGTCAACTAAACCAAGTTCTACTTTCAAAGGACACTGACCTTGAGTAAGAACCTTCTCCTCAGACACCACAAATTCTTGAGATCCCCTCTATCCACACAACCACTTACATAATTATTGAAGAGTTTTATCAGTAATTTCACTGGAAAGGCCAGGCTGCCACTAACCTTTTTAAAATCTTTAATGCCTCTCAGTATGTTTAATAATTTCTCTCTAACAGTCAAAAATAACATATCTCTCAGCAATGGACCTTAGCCTCCTATAAAAAAAAAATTGCTAAATAACTAATTCTAGTCCTTCATCCACTTGGAATTCCAGTGATGCAAGGCATGTTTTTTGTACTGTCAGGTTAAAAAAAAGCCTCTTCCTGCAAAAAACCCTTAGTCTTGAAAGATTCCTTGCTCTTGATCAGCCTTGTCCCAAAAAGACTGAAAGTCCAAAGTTAAATTCTTTCTCCCTTTCTGAGGGTGGGACTCATTGAACCAAAGCACGTCTCCCTCTGGCCCCCTTGACAACCACTGGAGTCCAGCTTCCATGGCTCTTCCCACCTTCCCACAGGATCACAGGATGGGTCAGGCTGGGAGGGACCCCAGTGGCCATGTGGTCCATCCTCCCTGCTCAAGCAGGGCCATCCCAGAGCACATGGCACAGGATTGTCTCCAGATGGTTCTTGAAGATCTCCACTCCCTCTCTGAGCAGCCTGTCAATGCTCAGTCATCTGCACTTACCTAAAGCAGGTACATAACATGGGCAGGATAATTTCTTGGAAGTCTGTCTTTCTCTGCTTTAACTATGAAAATAAACAAATAAACTACCACAGGTGACTGTCAGAAGTACAAACATCATATAGGAGATGTACCTCACCCTCAGTGCCAGAAAAGGCTCTGACCTTAACAGCCACACACAAACCATTTTAAGGAAAGCATCAGAGAATTTTATTTCAGGCCTATTATCTTCAAATACAATTTGCTGGAAAACAGTAAGTGATTTCTTGTACAATAATGAGTAGAAATAAAAACTAATAAACAAACAAAAAGCACTGTTCTACCAACACGTATCTCAGAAGAAATCCCTTGACAGAAAGAAGAATTAAGATATGCTGTTCTGCACATTTAAACCCTATTCTGTAAAACTATTCACTGCACTGGACACATTCCTTGCCTGGAGCTTTCCATCCATAAGGTTTAAGATGACTGCATGAAAAGCATTAGAAAGCACTACAATTTATCCCTATATTCCTTGCACAAATTCCCTTTCAGCCCCAAGAAATGAGGGCAAACAGCCACAATGGTTTCAGATTCACTGTGGAAAGAATATATAAAATACATCATCTGGCCAAAGTGTTCCAGCACTAGAGAAATTGGATGAGCAGCATTTTCCATCACAGAGATCTGGACAGAGGCTGTTGGCTCAAACATTTGAGGGAAAGAATCAGACACACTCCTTTTTCTCCACACCTAGCCCAAAAGACAGAGAAAAGGCCCAAAATATTGCACAACTGTACTGGCTGGGCTGAGTCCATATGAAAGGGGAGCCAAGCTCACTTGCTCCTCTGTGTGGTTCTATGACCCATCAAAAGCAGCATGAACACTGCCTCATGTTCAAGCCAGCCAGACTGGGTAAAGCCTGGTTCTTAAACTGCAAGGAGACACCTAAACTCAGGAAAATCGAGCCTCTTCTTTCACATGTCCCATTACTCATCTGGAACGTCATCTCTTGCTTCCTACTTTTACCATCCTGAGTAAAGCAGCTCTGGCAAAGTCAAGTTCCAGTCCTTTTTTCTTAGATGTTTTGTCAACATGAACACCCAAGAACAGTTGATGAATGCTGTCCTGTGTTCTTTTCACTGGGAAATCCAGAAAAACAATAACTATTAATAATGTCCATGAATTAATTCTACAAAAGCAAGAAAAAGAAGATGAGGCCCAGGTCCTTTCAATTAAAAAAAAAATAAAAATCAGCATTCAAAAGGCACTGATTAAAATGGGACACGACAAAAGGCCAAACGTGGACACATATTCTGTATCTGACATTGGGCATGTGAATCCCAGCTACGGCACTGTGCCAAGTGCCACATGTACCTGCTGGAGGCAGCCCTTGTCCCAGGAATGTGTCCTCTTCAGCCACATGCTTTTTATTTTCCAGACACAAAACGACAAGGTTTTTAAATATTTCTATTGCCAAAATTTATTATTGCTCCATTCCAAGGGGCTGCAATGCTTTCTCAAGTCTTTCAAAAAGAGAATATGTCACAAAGCCTTAGAAATCAACTTCGTTGTGCCTCCAAAAATTTCAAGTCCATATTAGACATATATTGTCATTCCAATGCTTGCCCAAAAGATGACTTTTTCCAAAGCTAAGAGGCAGCATTTGTTCACCATCCTGCACAGAATTTTTGCTTTCACCACAGTGACACAGTGAAAAAGAATTGAAATAAACCCCCTTCTTTGTAATCATATATGTTTATTATGATAAAAACCCACTAAAATTAAATTAAATTATACTAAATTGCTCAATTACACTAAATTACAAATAAAGAGCTTAATGATGTACAGTTTTATTGTGAGGAAAAGTAATTCAAAACCTGGTCCTCTTTACAGGGACTTACAGAAGAAAAACTGTCTTTCTTTTATGAACATATTACTATAGCATATATCTGACCTCACTGAAGAATGCACTGCTGGAACAAAATTGAGATACTACATGATTCAAGCAAATTTTATTTCTCACTCATTTTGAATGTGAAAACAATCAAGAATGACAAGCCTCAAAATGTATGCTGCTCTGCTGAACTGAATTGACGGAAGTCTTGAATTAGTCACCAAAATAAAGCCATAGGGACAACAGGGATTTATCATGTCTGAGAGTAGAGCCTTGAATGCTGAAAGTGAAGTCTGAAGAAAAGCTCCAAAGACAGAGGGGTTTGCACAACACCATCTTCATGGTTTAGTATTTTAATTGGGATGAAAATTAGGGAGAAAATACTTCTGGCAAACAGAAGGAAATGACCAACCATCCACTGTGTCCTGAATGAGCAAAGAACCAAAGTTTGCCTTGGTCTGCAAGCATGAGTAACTTGGAGGTGCCCATAGGTCTCCCACTGAAGCTGGGGCATCCCAGCTGAAGCAGTTCTATCCCCTCTACATGTAATTCCCCATACAGATGGAAAAGAAAACAAAAAAGAATTCTTAATAAAACTATGAACCAATTTTTTCTCTGAGAACATGACTCAAAGTTTTTTACTGAACTACAGATGGCCAGACACTGAATTGAGTACAGAGTCCCCTTTCCCTTCAAAAGGATCTGGATCAGCTCTTCATGCATCACTGCAAACTTTGAACTGAAATTCATCAGTAAGTCAAGTCACAGAGGTTTGCTGCCAATGTGTGACAGGCTTCCATTTGTTACTGGGTCCAGTAATGAATATAGTCAATTGCAAATCTTTAATTTAAGAAGGAAAATAAAAGCAAAAAAAACACAGCCCAGGTTTTTTATACTAGAATTCAAATGTTAGGAATGTTGTAGGAGTGAATAATGGAGAGGAAGGAGGGAATGAGCTTTCAAAGGAATTTTATGTAAGTGGATGTTGGGCATAGCTCTAGAATCTTAGATGTGAATTCCAGTGAGAATAAGAGTTGAAAGCACAAAATAAACTTCTGAGATGAAAAGTCAGTTCACTTCAACATATGTCTACAGAATTCAGTACAAGATCTTTTAAACCAAAGGAATGTATCACATGAACATGAAAGTCTTTTTTTTTCCTTTTTGTTTTTTATTGTAACCATTATTAAATTAGTAGTAGTGAAACTTGGACATTTTTTCATTGAAGTGTCTTCCATTGGAAACCTGATGCATAGAAATATATGTTTTTCATGGGAACATACAACTCTTCCCTAGGCAAGTTTCCCCCTGTGGAACTCCTTATCACAGACCAGAAGAGCCTCAAGCCCAGCATCAAGACACCCAGCAAGAGCCAGTTTGTTCTCTGCATGATAAAAAACTCCAGCTTGAATCCTATTTGTGCCTGAGCCTAAGTGAGACCTTTGGCCACTACAGTGCTGAACACCATGGGAAGGAGTTTGTGCTCCACTTAGTACGAACACCTAAATATATAGATATTTATAATTCCCCAAAGCAGGGGATTTAATGTGGGGCTCTGTGCTGCAGATAAGTTCCCTGGCTATCAATCCACCTTCCCAGGAATCAATCCACCTTTTCCTTAACATGCAGTTAAATTGCTTTTTGCCACAAAAACAAGTATGACTGAGTGATAGCTTGCAACACTTAATAACACTGTAAGAATTAGCACTGTCAATATGATACAGAATACCACTCAGTGTGTAAAAATGCAAAATCATTAGAAAAATAATCTGTGGATTTACTCTACTACGTGCCCATTATAAGAATCTTCTGCTGGTGAAAATGTCAAGTGAAGTTAAGATAAATTTTTATGTATTCATTTTGCAATGCATTGTGTTAGCTGCAGTACAATATATAGTGTGAGCCAATATTCTGTCTTCTGTTGTGACAAGGACAAAATATTATACCAATGTAACACACAGTATTTCCTCCCCCTAACCCACTTTTAACCAAAAAGATTCTACTTGAGTGTACTTGACACAAACATTACCAAATATTGTTTGGGTACTTTTACAGGCTGAAACAGAAAATCAAAAGGAAAAAGAACTTGTTGATGATCACTGAAGCACTGCAAGGGAATTCCTAGTTTTTTCAGGTGGCCAAATTGAGATTCCTGTCCTTAAGAATGTCTTCAAGTAGGTGATACTCCAAAATTAGGAAGTTCATTTCCAGCATACAAGATATTAATGACAATATTGAATAGAACCAGGGGTGAAGCAGGCTGCTTCCCACTTTTGCCTTGCCAGAGAAACACAAGTAACTAACTCCTTTTTGAATATAAATGTCCATTAAATTGACTTAAGTCTTAAAATATTCACCATTGACCTTTTTTCCCTGACTTCTTCAGAAATCTGAAACAATGCATTGTGCAGGAAAGAAATGCAAAATTCATATTTATAATGAAATTGGGCAATATGTGCTGCATTATCCATCAAATCGTCAAAATATCAGGAGAGTGTTTCTTGCATGGAACATTGATGCACTTTGCTTTAAGCTCCAGAAATTTAGACCCTGCCTACAATAACAGTAAAATGGCCAACTCCACTGATTTGTCTGAAGCCATACTCATATTAAGCAATGAAATATATAATTTCACATTAAGTCTCACTAAACACCTTGAAACCACCATTTAATTCAATAGTGTAAACATGAGGATCCTACAAGGAAGTATGAGCACTTACCTCTTCATTACACATTGGTGTAAAAGCAACCATGTACTCTGCCAGGGTCATGTCATTCACCAAGCTCTTCATCTCTTCATCAAATGCAGAGTTAACAAATCCTTGCCTGTGGAATTCGTCATGCATTCTCCTAATGAAGCTGTTCCTTTCCTGGCACTTTTGGGTGAGGCAAGCCAGCTTAGCCTGTGCAGCAGGAACACATAAACATTCCATGGTTCTGTCATTTCACTCCCTGCTGAGACTGCAAAATTACATTTTGTGTCTGATCTGTAATTCCACGGTTTCACCCAATGATATAGACTGTATCCCTATGTCTCAACATTATTAGATGCCTCCACACCTTCAAGAGGAATAGAAATGCACAGATAAACTGGAAGGAGATGTATGTGCAAGGCCCCCCTTGTGACAGGCTGAAAGTAACCTCGCAATAATGTCAGTGAGCCCTTGCCTAAGGTGAAGCCCAGCAGCATCCAGATAATCAGGGACAACTGCAGAAGTTATCCCCAATCAGGGACAATGGCAGAAGCCTGTAAGCAAAGAGATACACTGTGTGTAGGTCCTGAATCAGTGTTAGGGAAACACAGTACCTTCAGAGGAGCTAATGTCAACTTCACTTCAGACTTTCTCTTCTGCAGTTCTTTCTCCTGAAAGGTTGAAAAATATCCTGCATGAATTTATTCAAGAATCACTTTGAAATACTCTAGCAGTTTTTTGATATTTGTTTTAGACCTGACTCTGAGATGTACACTTTGCATGTCTGTGTGACCCTGTATCACAAACAAGATGAATCAGTGTAAGGCAGTGGTTGCACACAGATAGGCTCTGGCATACAAACACTGCCCTACTCACATTAACATCGCTCTTAAAAATTAACAAAGGCTTTTGGATGTTCTTAGATGGAGCCTTGTATCAATGAGTTTATTTAATCAAAGCAGCATCACAGTAAAGACTTGGTATCCTTCTTTATGCACTCATGTTCATATTTACTCTGTGAATCTTCCAAAACAGTCTTTGGGGGAATTTTTTCCCTTTCGTTATCAATATTATATTGTAAAATCAGAGAAAAGAGGAAGGATTTTCTGCATGTATATTCTACTCTGAAAAGTAAATGTCAACAACCTTTTACTCTGACACAGCTGATACATGTCTTCTACTAGGAGGTGAAGCATGGTGGGCCAGATTACTTAGTCTGTACCTTATGATTAAAATATACTGATGGTAACCCTCCTTTCTGATTATGCAGAAAAAAAATACAGTATCTTCCCACATAAAATCCATTACCATAATGAATCAATACAGTATTTTTGACAATAAACTACAGATTCCTTTGCATTTCTTTTGCCTGACAATTTATAGTTCTATAAAATTTACAGTAAATATATTAATCAGTAAAACCCCCCTCCTTTATGACAGAACTCAGTTATGCTGAAAAAGGCCACATGGTCCTCTGCTAATAAGTGTGAGCTTGGGAGGAATCAGAGCAGGCAGGACAGGGGAAACACGTCTTTACATTTACTAGCACTGGAGGAACAAAGAAAGAGCTGGCAGTAGGTCCCTGCACTGCAGTTATTCAATTCTTGAAGAGGCAGGGAGCAACACATCACGCTGGTGCAATAGAACAATTAGGATTTGTCCATTTATTTGGACAGCACATCTCACCCTTTACTCACCTACCATTTGATAAGACACCAGACACTACAAAACAGTTTCAGTTAACAGCACTGTTCTTCTATGAGGCATCCCCTAACCCATGCCTGAGAGAAGCCACTAACCCTCTTTGCAGGACTGGTTTAGAGCAAACCACAGCACATAATGAGGCTAGGAAAAACAAAACAAAACTACCACACCAAACAAACAAACAACCAACAACAAAATAGAAACCAAAATTGTAGAAAGATGGGTTTACTGTGGAGGAAATAGAATGAAAATTGTTCCCAGTAGGGAGAAGACAACAATCTCTTGTATTTCAGAGTATAGACAGAGGAGAAGCATGCACTACTCGTTGTATCAGGCTATGAAGAACAAAGAGCACTATTGAGAACATGCCATTTACTAGCTGTTTCAGAGCCTGATGGGCAATTCCAATTTGGCTCACATTTTAACTACCATCCAGTTCCAAAATAAAGTTCCCAATAGGAAACAAAATCTAAGGAAAAGAACTCCTAGGAGGAATTTGTTTCCACCCAAGAGTTCAGGAGCTGTAATCACACAGCATCAGCTTTGTTGTCACACTGTAAGGCAGCAGGTTTGCAAATCTTAATGTACCTGTTCTGGTTTGCCAGGTGAAATATAATGCACAAGTGTAAAAACTGCTTGTGTAAGTACATCTATGCATACATGGGGGTTCTCATCAGAATAGTTATGACAAAAATCCAAACCACACACCCATCTGAAAATGTCTCACTGAAACTCTTCAGGTGTAACCATAGCAGATGAACCAAAAAAGCTAGGAAAACTCTATCAAAATTCTATTATTAGCTTGGAGTTTCATAATCTGATATAGTGGAACAAGAGAGTTGGGAATGTTAAAAAATCCTGACAATTTAAGCCAAGGAGGTGGCTCTGTAAATAATTTCAGCATGACTGTGCTTGCATTGCACTATGCAGATTAATTAGAGCAGAGACTGAACTTTCATGATCATCATTTTTCCATAACATGGATCACTCAGGCAGCTTACATCTTTTCTCTACTTCTCTGAAGTCAGGAGTTCTTTTGTATGCCTGGAAACCATTTAACCATCCTCAGATTCATCCCCAGGAAAGAAGACTATTTTGTTTCTCCCCTTTAAAAGAGATCTAGAATCTGAAGTCCAAGCTCACATTTAAGCACACATAAAAAACATCTTTTTACCTTTTCACATAGCTGAGCCTGAAGGAGTTCTACCTCATTCTGCAAGTCATGAAACTGATTTTGTAATGCAGCCTGGTCCCTGAGCTGGGCGTTCAAGGTCAACACTTGCTGCTCTAATCTCTTACTGGCTATTTTATTCACCTCTTTTTCCTGAGCATCCTTCAAAGTGAACACAGGCTAGAGAGAAAATACACAGATTTTCAATTTAGGTGTAAAAACCAACAAAAATATTCTCAATCATGTCTTATACCACAAAATTTCTCAATCAATATAACCACCTACCTTGTACATAAAAAAGAACCAATTTGTTATAAAATGTATGATCCCAAAACTTCATGAACATATTAGCACTAATGTTTTGCACTAATTCAAACTCTTTATATGTAAAGAGTACTTGACCCCTGTGAGAACACGTATAGAATTGGATTCTCACAATATTTCTTCAAGGTAAATATATGTATTGTAATGATTTAATAAATGAGGAACCTGGGCAAAGACAGATGAAGTGATCAACCTGTGGTCACACAGTGAGCAAGAAAAAAACTCAGAAGTTCTCAGTCTCCTGCTTCAACAAGAAGCTATATAATATGTCCCTTGTTTTTCTACATATATTTATCTCAGAGAGATAATTCCACTCTCCCAAATATTTATTTGTTCTAGAAGATTATTAATAAACTAATCAGATCTTAAGTAAAAATGTCTAATTTTTTTTTTACATTAAAATGTAATAATAGTGATACAGAACAAGTGGAAAGAGAAGCTTTTGAATTTAACTCCTCCTCCCCCACTCTCCAATTTCTTTTCTCCCCAATTTCATGCACTCAGATTGAAAGGCTTAGTGAGAGCTTTAGATTGATGGTCAGCATCATAAGGTCAGCTCCTACGAGTGACACTGCCTGATTAAACTTATAGATTTAGAATAAGGAAAATCTGAAGGAGAAGGAAGTAGCCTGAAAAACACATGCTATTACAGTTTAAAAAATATTGAGTTGATATACACAGCTGGTCAAGATTTCTGTTAAGTATCAGTATATAAGCATCTCTAAAAGATTAAGCTAAAAACTATAGCCAGACCCATGATATTCTGTGGCAAAAACCATATAACTTTCTGACAAAACAGAATGATGTTTGATTTTAATGGTTACAAACATTCATAAAGCTGAGAGAGAAGCTTATACTCAGTCCTGATGCACAACACCACAGTAAATTTTTCCCAGCCTTTCTGACAGCCTTGCTGGCACCCTTGACTACAGCACACAGGAGCCACCATTCCATAGGGAAGAGCAAACTGAACTGATAGATCACATTACTCTGCCTGGAACCCATCATTGCAACGCAGAGAAAAACAGAAATATGACACTGTCACAGCGTTCCTCCTCATGAACAGAGTCCTCTGTGCATAGCTCTGGAGCAGGTCGAATGCTTTGTACCAAACTTTTTGGCTCCCTCTTGTGTCAAGAGAACAATAGGAACAGCTGGACACATCACGATGGATTAGACCAGGCTGCAGGGACAAAAGCCTGAGGATGAGTCCATGACACAGTAGTTCCCTCATCTTCTCTCCCACATGGAAAGTATGTTAAAACCAAAAGGGAAACATTCCCTAAATGAAGATGCTTTATGAAAAAAAAAAAAGGTGGGGAAATAAAACAACTGCTTGAAGGTTAGAGACACAGAACAGTTCCCTCCATCCTTTTGCATTTTGCTGACCTGCTTGCAGTTTTCTGTAGTTCAGTGCACAAATGTGGCATACAAGATTTATATATGAGCACTCTGTCAGATGTCCCAGTTTGCAGTGTCCATAGGTTATGTAGTCAAGCTCCAGAAGGACCCAGCAGCTGGGACTGGGAAATAACTAAAGGATAACTAAGCCTAAAACATAGCATTTAACACACAGCATTCCTGTAAAACCTGGCAAGATCACTAGATTTTGAAGTTGGTGCCTAAACATTAAAAATAAAACCACCATCTTCCTCTTCTTATGTGAATTATGCTTGTCTGAAAACTCAGTGAGGAAATGAGAAGGAACACGACCGTTTTTTGCTACAGGCCTTTTTTGCAGACAGTCATCAGGAGTTCACTGGGGAAGCATGGTGCCTCATTTACTGGGTGCATTTCATGCAAAATTCTTCCATTAATTTTTAAAGCCGTAAACAGTACCCTGCCCCCTTCCTGCTCACCCTCATATTTCTCTTAAATTCAACCACAGCACTGCTACTCAGAAGGTCACCTCAACATCCCAGAAAACTCATCCAAATACTCCTAGGATAAAGCATATTCCACCTGTTAGCAACTTCACTGAAATAGAGTCCTAGCAGTAAGCTTCAAATATATTATCTTAACTCTCTTTTACTTGCAATAAATAATATCATGACTGCCTTATGGAGTCTCAGGTAACAAGTGGGATCTCTGGGCAGCAGGGCCTGTAGAACATAAGAAATGCAAAAAGTTCTAAAAGACACACTCAAAACACAGCATATTTCAAACTCTTTGGGTTCTAGACCCGGAGTACTCACAACTTCATTTCTTTCAAGCATTGCAGCAAGAGGTGTTCCAAAAAAATGAAGTTTAAAACAGGAAAAAGCATAAATTACAGAGATTTCTTGTATAAGGGTTTATTAGTAACTTTGAGTAATGAAAGAGTGTTTTGGTCCAGGGTGGCAAGTAACTGAAAACAAAAATTGGATCACCAGTCAACAAAACTGCCCTCAGGAAATAGCATGATGCTAGAAAAGTAAATCATGATTGGGGGTTTTTTTGTGACAAAAAATCTTTTTTATTTTTAATCAAGAAAAAGTTATCTCATATTTTAAGCCCTCACACACACCCACTATCAACACCCTGGCATATATTAAACAGTTTATTTTCAAAGTGAATTATTGAAAAAGTTGACCTTTTTAAGATATATCTACTCTATTTTCTACTGTACTACTTGTTAAATTGTGCCAATAAAATCAATATTACTTGGTTAAAACATAATGGACTTGAGTTATGCAGATAATTAGTTCTACCATCAAATAGAGCAACTGAAGGATAAACCCAGTTCTGTGATGTACATGGACTGCATCTTTGACCCTGGAATGAGACACCTGCATTCAAAAATTTGACACTAAGCCTACAAGTAATTCAATTGGATGAAGAAGTCAGACCTAAATCAAACAGCATCACAAAAATGCATAAATACATACTACTGAGCAGTAAACATGAATTTGAAAACATAAGTTGTTGGAGGGATTTAAAAGTGGCAGGGTTTTTCGGGGAAAGGCTGACCTGCACTTTTTCCAGTGTAAAAACTTTCTGTGAATTTTATTCCCATGCGAGTCATAGGAATAATTAACATCTTATTTCACTGACCAACATAATAAACAATAGTCCCAGACTGTCCCTAAACAAAGGATTAAAGCTTCATTTCCCAAAAATGCACCCAAAATCTTATCTGCTAGCTTCAACAAAACACGTGACACATTTCTTTTTATTTTCAAACAATTTGATTTGGGAGTTTCTTTGTGCCCCAAATAGATTCTATAGTATTAGGATGCTACATGCCAACACACAACGATGATATGAAAAATCTGTACTTGTTTTTCACTAATCAGTCAGAATTCAGCTGTCCAAACACCAGCCCATAGTGTCATGCAGGGTGTACAAGCTGCATGAAATAACTGCCCAGGACTTCCAGTGGCCACCTACACCCTCAGCCAGGATGCCCTAAGGCCTTAACTGGGACAAGTGATATTTAGGCAACCAAACAGATCTCAGAATCCTTGTATTTTCCAGAATTTGTTTCTATTTTCTTCTAAAGCTATATCCATTCAACCTGTTCAAAATGAATTTGCAAATACTTGTAGACTGATACAAATGTGCTTTTCCAGTTGGTAGAAATTCTGTATTTCTTCTTTGCAGCTTACCAGTAAAGGAAGGCAAAAATAATTTCAGGGTTAGCTGAAAAGTCTTTATAAAAGCTGCTTCCAGAAGATTATTCAGTAATTAAAAATCTTTCCATAAAACACTTTATTTTGGTGGAAAACATAAGCCTGTATCAAGACAGAGAACCATCTGAAAATTAAAAAAGGTTTAATTTACAGCAAAACCAGAATTTCTATGATATAAACACATTCCAGTGAGACTTCCTCCATGTGATAGAAAGATTTCCTGGATTTTGGGGACACATGTTTGGGCCACATGCGTCCATTAAAGACTTTGACTTTAATCCACACCATCTGTCCACAGTGTCATTTTGCCTGTCCAAATCCAGCAATCAGGGCTACAAGGCATGAAATCAGGGCAAAAAGGCCAAATACTGGAAACACTGCAGACTCCTCTAAGACCTTTCATTAAGGCCACCTGAAAATTAATTTGGCTAAAGAGAGCAGAACTGGAGCCCTGCTGAAGGGCAGTGTTTATACTGCCCATGCAGAGCCCAGACTCTGGACTGTTCTGCAGACAGATGGTCTACCTTGCATAACATCTGCTCCCCTTTAAGTTTCCAGTGGCTGGAGAGGCTCTACATGTGCCTCAAATCTATTCCCAATACCAATAATGGGTGTTTCTGCAGCCAGAACACTCCCTCCCAAGGAACATGCTTTTCTCCATTCCATTTACATACATACCATTACTTTGCAGTGCTGCTTTCCCTGCATTTTGTCCCCAACTTCTTGCTTAAGGTGGTCTAATTCTGAGAGAGCCTGCATCAAATGAGTTTTGGTTTCTTCATACCTTGTTTCAGCAAAACCAAGTTCTCTGTACCACTTCTGAGCCTAACATGAAGAACAAAAATTACTGAGTATAATTAGTCCAGCAATGGTATCCTTTTTCAACACCAGCTTACAACCACAGATTTGAGGCTGCTCTCTACATCACAGCTTTTGAATTGTTATAAATTGATTAAAGTAAATTAAGTTACACAATACACTACAATCTTATCATAAGACATTAATGCAACTCTAGAAGTATGTCCTGTAGAGTATCTCACTAGAGCTATGCCAAAAATAATATTCAAATTTATTTCTAAATAGGAAGGTACCATGAATATTCTGAAACAATTTAAAAAAGCAATGGTTTATGCACACATGACTTCAGAGATTACATCTTTGAAGCCCTCAGAGCAAAGTGAAAGCAAGTTTTTTATTAGCTGGGCAGAGGGAAAAAGTTTTTTTGAGGAATGTGTCCCGGTTTCAACTGGGACAGAGTAAATTTTCTCCTTATTAGCTGGCACAATGCATTGTTTAATTCAGTATGAGAATCAAAACAAAAATGTCAAAAATTAAGAAGGCAAAGAAGGAGAAAAAAAGCCCTCCATATGTCCACCTTTAATTTTTTTTTCTAGGTTGCCTTTATTCCACTTACACACATTAACAGTAGTTTTGAAAACAAAAGCAAACCCAAACCAAAAACCACAAACAAGCCCCTGAACAGCTCAGCTGGTTGCCTGACAGCAAGCTCTTCCCTTCGTATGATATATAATTTGTTGTCTCTTCTGGAAACAAAGGTTTCACATTATTTTAAGTAAACTGAGGAAAGTATTTTAAGGCACAACTTATAACACACAAAAGGATTAGAAGGACCCAAGGTAATCACATTTTACAAGAGAAATAAAAATAAAACAATCTCTTTACGTTAAAAACACAAGGTCAGAAGTCCTTGTCTAACCATCCAACAGTCATCTAAATCCATCCCTTCATTCCAGTTGCATCACTTGAAAGCTGGGAAGTCAAAGGACAATAATTTCATAGAACCACTATGAAAACCCTGTTGCTATTTTTCTTTTACATACTCAACACACCTGGTGCTGCCAATGGTTTGTCCACAGGGTGTGTGAGTGATGCCTGTTACAACCCCATAAATATATACTTGCCATAAAAGCAACACATTCTGCTTAGATGTGCATGGAGTGGAGATTGCCTAATGAAAAACAGGAATGTGAATATCTAGTGCATCAGGAAAGGCACAACACTGAAAACTCCCTTGGATGGTGACAAAGTGCAGATTTACCTCACACAGACACAGAATTACCCATGCACACAAGGCTCCAAGTAGGAGGTGCTGGACTTGGTGTTTGCTACACAGCTGTGGAGAGAAGGGGCAGCACGCCTGGCAGTGCCTCTGCACACAGCAACCCCCTGACAGTGCCAGGCTGCACATGGTCTGGCTTCTCATTCAAAAACTGCTTTCAATTCAGGTTTGCAGAAACCCTCAGTGCTTCCACTGCATTCACCTCCTCCTTACTCCCAGTGATGTGGAGGGAAGCAGAGATGCCCAGAGATGGCCAGAGTAGGCAGGTTGTTGTGTGTGCCTTTATCAGGGCACTCAGACTCTGCCACACTGTGCTGCATCAAGCTTAACTTTATGTTCTGGCCATCCAAGAGTGGCTGTGCCATTCATCACTCAAAGATCAGAGGAACATTTTGGTTCTGCAGATCAGAGACTTCCCGGTTTTGTAAAAATGTTAGAGCCTGGCAGAAAGAAGACAGCCACGTAAGAAAACACAAGAAAAAACAAATTTGCTCCTCAGTACATCAGAGTAAAAGGTTACCTCTTTTTTTGATTTTTCTAATTCCTTTTGCTGTATTTTTAGTTCCTCTTCTGCCTTTCTGACTTGCTCTTTCATCATGCTGTAGCTTTCAAACATGCTGTCCTGGATAGACAAAAGACATGATGACACTTCTCATCTGTACCAAATGGCACCCAGTCATTTATAGAAGAATATATGGTTTCCTCCTAAACTACTGCAAAAAACTTGCATAAAATCAAGGTATTGCATATAAATGTTTCCCTGTTGACTATTCTCAAGTGAAGTAGTAATTCTGCATTTATAAGTACGTAGTAATCTCCACAGAAATTCATTGTAGTGTAAGATACAGGACTACAGAGGAAAAACATGGGTGAGAAATACAACACAAGTAAAGATCCTGTCTTTAGAGACATGTTTCATATGCATCAAAACAATAAAAAAATTAGACAAAGTCAGAATAAAAATTAGTAAATTAACATGTCCACACTTTTCACCATTATAACAAGTTTCCTTCTGTTAGGAGAACTTGTGGTAGCTTCTTGTAAAAGTTTTTACTCTTGCAATAACATAAATATTTTTTTAAAAGCCTGAACAGTGCAGCCTTTTAAGTATTATTTTTCACTTTGTAGCTTGCTGTACCGTTTCAATATTCTCTAATACAATATTCCAAAAAAACCCCCTCTCTGGCATTTTGCCTTCTATTTCAAAGTTAACTTTAGCACCTCAACTTGTGTTAGAGCTTACAGTTTCTTCCATCACAAATTCAGCTTTGCCCTCCAAATGACATTTGTATCTCCCTTTCTTTAAAAGATCCTGCTTGATAACATTCCTTACTGTTATTATTTACCTTTTTCCCAGGGGAATAATCTGAAGGATCTATAGCCAGAACTCCCTGATCTTCAGTTTGTATTACACTGCATGCTGTTTCAACTTTCTTTGGCTTAAGACCAGGTTGTTGACTTTCTTCTTTTAGTTTTACTATATTTTTCTTTGTTCCTATACTTTCCTCTTTACTCAGCTCTTCATAGGTGAAACCCAAAGAAGACATTAATTCTTTTAAATTTTTGTTCTCTAAAACAAAGTTTGCATTTGCTTTCTGAAATTTATCAAGCTGTTCTGAAGTTTCTTGCTTAATTCTGTCAATCTCTCTTTTTAGTACACATTTTTCCTCCTGTAAGTCAGAAATGGTTTGATAACAGCTAGTTTTGCAGTCTTGGAGTTCTGAAACTAAGGTCCTATATTTGTCTTGCTCACACTTTATCTCTGCCAAATGTCCCAACAAAGTTTCTTTTTCACTTTCTGAAAGAGCTATTCTTCGTAAATTTCTCTTTCTCTCTTGTATTAACTCATTATATTTTGCTACATAGTTCTCCTTTTCTTGTAATAATTTAGCCATTTCTTTGAAGCATCTGCTTCTTTCTTCTTTCAGGTCAGAAAGCAGCTGGAAATACCTCATTTTCCTTCCATTCAGGGATAAAATGCTCCCCTGAAGTTTATTTGATGCAATTGACAATGAGTCTTTTTCAGAATTCCTATTTTTCTCTGCAACATATGAGGGATTCTTAGAAAAAGTTGCAACTAAAAATGTTCCTGGGGTCATGGTGCTTTCTTCTGTAAAGTTATTATAACATCCACCTGCAACTTCTTTCTCGTTAGGTAAGTTTTGGAATGAAGCAATATTAGCTTCATCTACTCCTAAAACATATTGAAAACATGCATCCATCTCCTCTTCCAGGGCACACATCATCTGAGCATATCTGTCATTCTCCTGTTGTAACATAAAGACTTCTTTGGAGTAATTCTCATTCTCTTGCATCAGGAGAAATATCCTCTGAGAACACGCAGCCACTGCTTTTTCCAGTACAGATATTTTCACATTACGTTCATTTCCAGCTTCCAGGGGTGACAGATGACAGCAACATTTATAACTGTTCCCTGGCTGGAATAGTTTGCTTAAGCACACAGGCCTCTCTTGAAGAGGAAACAGCAAGTTTAGTGGACACCTCTCTCCATCTGATGATAAAAAGATCTGAGAGTATGCATGTTGCACGTTTTTAGCAGCTATTTTTTGACATGAGAAATTTTCATTTGGTTCACATAGTTTCAAGGTCTGGTCTTCCCTTTTTTTCAGGCCAATAGAGCTGGAGGGGCTTGTTTGGTGAGTTGGTTTCTGAGCCTGCTTTCCTTTCTCTTCCATTTCAATTATGTATTCTCCATCACATTTGCTATTCACATCAGGGATGCAGTGTTCTGAAATATTTTCTTCTTTCTCTGTTCGTGCAGGACTCCCTTCAAAACACTTTTTAAAAAGTCCCTTTTTAAAGTCTTTAAAATCAACAGATAAACTTTGAATATCCTGTATGCTATGGAGATTCTGTTTGGCTTCCACTCCTTCCTTCCCAGGACTGAATAATTCAGTTTTGCAGGAAACTTCAGAACTTTCCTCAAGATCCCAGGTCACCTGTTGTTGTTGGGCTTTGTCATTCTGTATTTCTTGTCTTTTAGCTCCCCCTGTAAAGACTTTTTGGTGATACTTTGTATCATCAACAGCTTTATCCAGACATTTGTTTTCACTTACACTTTTTGGCAGAATTTGCTTGTTTCCCCAATGTTTTTCCATGTTGCATTCTTCTAGAGATGTTGTGAAAATTTCAGCCACAGTGGAAGGCAACTTTCCATGAAGAAGTTCAGTAGCTCTGTCATAAAATCCTCCTTTTGCAACAATGCAAACACCATCAGACCAAAGGTAAGTATCACAGAAACTCAGAATTCTCTCTTTCTTCTCAGAGGTGAAAGCTGTTATGTTGCATCTTCCAGGTTCAAACAAGGTCAGTTGGAGCTTCTTCCTCATTAGGATTTCAACTACAGAAGCAGGGAATGCCTTCACTGGTAGAGTTATAGTGTGTTCCTTCAAGAGAAAAAGGGTTTCTTCATCTTTAATTTCCTTACTTGTCTCATCATTGGGTAACTTCTCAGAACAAGGGGGAAGCAGTCCTGCTGCATGATGACTTGGGGTAGACCTGAGCAAAGTGAAACTACCCTCTAGAGTATCTGCCCTCTGTGGTCCAAGGGTGACCTGATGATAACAAATGAGAAATGTTTCAAAGTGAAAAAATATATGCTAAAGTACATTATTAATCATTATTTGTTTTTTTCTTCACCCACAAAATATTTGATTACAGATTGATGAGAAAAAAGAATTTCCATACAAGGGGTTTTCAAATTATTTAAAGACTTGCAATGAGAGTAATGTTACAAATTAGGTATGAGTAACCCAACCATTTTCTTAGTGCACACCTGTATTCACCTTGTAAAGCATCTGTAGTAGCTATGATTTAAAGCTACTTTGATATTCACCTTTAAATACACCAACTCTTCATTTTCTCTCCAATATCAGATGCTCCTTGCGCACAGAAATAGCAAGAACAGCAGTAACTTTTCTTCTCACCTGCTCAGTCTCAGCTAGACCAGCAATTTCTGCAAAGGCACTGGAACTGCATTCCAAAACTGGTACAAGTTCTTCTGGGAGCTCCTCCATCTGCTTTAGTCCATCACAACTACAGGCTGGTGTTTCTGTTATGGTAAAGCACTGGACAAATGTAATGTCACCCCCAGATAGTTACATAAAAAACAAACCCAAAACCATCCGAGCTGATGTTTTGAATAGAAAAATATTTTAGTGAGAGTATGCTCAAAATTTCCTTCTCTATCAGCAGCATACATCACCACTGATACAGAGACAAGCAGATGTTAAACATGAAAATGAGCTTCATAAAAAGCCTGTAAATATTGAGATCTAAAACAAGGTATATTTGAGTTCACAGTTTCCAGTTCCCAAAGCATTTAGAAATGGAAAATACATTGCATTACTGTGGGCAGGTGAAAACTTATGGATTAAACTTACAGGTTTAAATTACTCTGCATTTACACTAAAATTTGCTGAAAAATTCCCATTAGTTTGTGTTGGAACAATTTACATTATATAATCTACCATGAAAAGAGCTCTCATGTTGTTTGGTCTGAAGAGCAGATCTGTCCTGCTGCATGGCATTCCCAAATACTACACTTCATCCAGGACATACAAAGTCCTCACCTCTGTAGTTTCTTAAAAGTTCTAGGATTTCTTGTAAAAGCTCATATCTGAATAGTGCCAGATAGTAATCATTTCACCTTCCCCAGATACAGTTTACAGATTAGGTGGATTTTCAAAGGATTTACCTTCTAAGTCATACACACCCCATGAATTAAATCATCTTCACTTTAATGGCACAGAAATGAGAGCAAAAACTCAAATTTCTTTGCATACCAGACTCTTCATCATGTAGCAGCACAACTGGAGTTTGAGTAGCTCTGCTTCTGAGTGAATCCAAGACTAGTCTCCATTTCAGATTCTGAACTTCATCCTGAATTAGATCTCCATGCTTAATGGGAAAAGGGGGAGAAGAAGGAAAAAAACCCACAGATTTTATACATATATATGGTGTTTGTGATACGAAAAAACAAGCATATAAATTTCCTTTGCTAGTTTACTTTCAAATTTTTTTATTTCAACATTTCCCAGTAAATGTTGTAATTGTAAACTTTCCTCTAGTTTTTCCTTCATACTTTACAAAGCATTAAGGAAGAAAATCTGAGTCATAAGCATGTAATTTGTCAGATCACAGGTGGAACAGTGATAAAATTATATAGTCACCAACAAAGACAAAAAAAAAGTCCAATCAAGTAGGGAATAAGACTAATAGTTCAGTGCCCAGTTACAAAGACAGTTGTTCCTACGTTGAAAGAACTCAAAGCGGAGTAATCATTCCAAACAAAGTTTTGTTTTTCCATTGATAACTTAATTGTATATTTCATATTATGTTTTTGACATTTATCTTGAGTCCCTGATTGAATTTGAAAATTTTGACACTTCCTGATGAAAAGCAGATACCCCTATTGCTTGATAACTACAGATCCCATTTCACATGCACTGTACTAATTTTCAGTGATCAGAAGAATCAGATTTGATTGTCTCAACACACATCATTGAGGCAGTAACCAAAACAGCTACACCACAGAAACCAACACAGGCACTTTTGTCTTCCTGCACTGCTCTGCAGCAAACAACAGCAGAAAATAAACCTGGTCCCTTTGCACTCAGCTGCAATTTTAAAATTACATATGGATGGGAAAAGCAATGACTTTCAGGCTTTCAGTTCGTAGTGAGTCAGAAAAGGCTGGTTTTCCACAGGATCACCAGTGAAAATAATTTCTATTTCAACCCAAGTCAGCTGCCTCATTGTGCTCTATTAAAAGATCTTGACTGGGAGGCACAACTTTAGGGGAAACCACACTTCCAAGATTTCTTCCCTTATTTCCTCAGTAATATCGACTAATCTAATGTTTTGGGTTGAAAGGTACCTTAAAGGTTGTCTACTTTCAACCCCCTGCCATGAGCAGGGACACCTTCCCCTAGACCAGGTTGCTCAGGCCCCATCCAACTTGGTATTGAACACCCCCAGGGGTAGGGCATCCACAACCTCTCTGGGCAACCTGTTTGAAACTAATTCCAATTCCTTGAAACACAATTATTCCTTTCCTGCACTTGCTCATTTCTTTCTTTGTAGATATCAACTCTTGATTGATATGTGGGTACTGTCAAAAGAAAGTTCACAAAATGATGTATAAGTTCCAGTGCTCGGGTGGCAGAACATCACACTGAGAAATCAAGACCTCAGCTGTCATGTGAAAACTGCAGAAAGATGCATTGCTTGGTTTTTTCATACTTTTCCCCTCACCTTCAACAGACCCCCTAATGCTCACATCCAGAAACTGGTAAGTCAACACACAGCCACATGTAACAAGCTCAGTGTATGTTCATTTCTCATTCAGGCATATACTGCAACTGGAATATTGCAGACAGGATGCTGATACTGGGTTTAGAAATTCAAATTTTCTACAAGATTTACGTGACTACACTCCACCATAAGATGCAGTTCACCTCTTGGTGCTTAATCAAATTGGATCTCGTATTACACACAATTTCTCATTTTTATAGCTGTTGATGGAGTATGATGAGCTCAAATAGGATTTTTCTTGTAATTATTTTGGCTTAAATACTACAAGATTGAGGTGATGAGACTGAGAAATTCTATTTTAATACACGCTGGTAAAACTCCAGATAAAGGGGAAAAACACTCTTCAGTTTTACAGAAAAACACCAGATGTCTCCCTCCTCCTTTTATCATAGATACTGATTTTTTTTCCCTGCTATCTCAAGTCATTTTCTACTAGAAAAAATGCAAGTGTACTTGTAGTACCAAAGACAACCAGAAATGCAGAAGGCACAAGATCTGATGCTATACACAGCATTTAAAGAACACTACCCACTCTGCAGCAGAGTAAAGTAAACACAAATTATGGCCTGGTCATTTATACCAAAGACTGGGTAACTGAGACTCTAACCTCCTATGACACTAGAAATGTAAATTAATACTTAGAAAACAAATGGTTGGAAAACTTCATGTAGAGGAAAAAATAGGCTTTTATTAAGAGTACAGCATAGAAAGATTCCTGTTTCTTGAAGATTTCTTGGATTGGTCAGGCAGTTAGTCAGTTGTGTATCTTGCGTCTACATCTTTAAATAACTCTACAATTTTTTTGCTCCTTTTCTCAATTTTGTCAAACCAATAGAAATTCTTCACTACTTCTTCTCTGGCTCTGAAAGCCCTTACTCCTCTTGATTTTAGCTGTGCAGTACCCTCATAGTGCATTTTTTTGTTGTATCTGTTTACAACTCAGTGCAAGCACCCCAAGAAGTATCTTTAACATATTCTTAAACCGTATTCTTCCATTTCCAAGGAAAAGTGAATACACTAGTTAAAGCAACTATAGCAATGGCTCAGGGTATGCAATTGGTCTTTCTGCCACCTCGGGGCAGCTACACAGACGTGGGGTGAGGTGCAGCTTTTGAACTCTCCATAGAGGTCACCCATGTGCTGCTGGTTACTGCAGGATGATCTCACCACTCTCTCACAGAGACAATCTCCTGGAGATCACTGCTTTGGGACTGTACAAACACTAATGATATAAAATCACCAGGCCTGTAAAAGTGCATTCAACTACCAGGTTAAAAAATTTGTCTACATTTCCTCTACCTTTATGGGTACAAGATCCTCTCTAGTTTGTCTCAGTTCTGGAAGTGCTCACAGTCTGACTGACCTCCAATACGAAAGGGTTTTATTCATGCCCATTACCTCTTGGTTAACTGCAGTTAAAATCAGGAGAGTTCTTGGGATATCAGGTCACAATCTGAATAAGTGTGAGGCATAGCTGATCTCACTTCAACTAAAGTCTCAATTAAAAAACCCTGCACCTCAGTGCATGAAGAATAAAACTTTGTTTGAGTCCACTCTGCAAAAAGAATTGTTCCTTGTCAGCAAAATGAATTGGCAGAAGCTGAATGCCATATTACAGCATGAGCAGAGCTTTCCCATGCAGTGCTGGAGTGAAGTGCTCAAAGCAAACAAGTCCCATTCAGTGTATTCAGGGCATATCACAATGCTACAGAGCCAGAAACCATTGACTATCTCAGCTCACTCCTGGTCATGAACCCCGCATCCATCTTCCCTTCTACCATTACACAGAAAATCTCACAGACATCATCTTTTGTCAAGAGTGCTTTTTGCTCCAGCATTTGGGCATGAATAACATGCAAAAACTCATCCAACCATATGTGTCCTCCTCCACTGAATGGTGTCCACAAGGCAGGTCTCAGAATTTCTTCTGGGCTCTACTTTTAGTGCCAACTGAGACCTTTTGCCGTGAGCACATCACTTCAAAGGTTAAGGAGAAAAGGTTTGTTGAGTGTCCTCAATGTGCACTTAACAAAAGTTCTGATGCAATGAAGCTCCAACTACTGATTCTACTGCATATGAAACAGACATTGGAAAGTACTAATGAATAAACTATAATAAGAAAAAAAAATCAGGCAGGATAAAGCCTCACACTTGTATCTTGACTGTACCTCTAATGACAGGTGCAATTCAGGCTGATACAAAGATAAAAACTAATTACATTTTGCATTATTTTTACTTACCAGTTGACTTACCAGGTTAACACTGTTGTCCCCATCCACCAATCTTGTAAGTTCTGAGTATTTTTCTTTCTTCTTTTTCAATTTCACAGCACCTTGATCTTCTAAAGTTCTGTTTTCATCTAAAAGCTCTTCCACTTTTTCCTGTAATTTGATTTCAGATAATTTTAAACTACAGACATGATGGTGAGATTCTTCCAATTTTGTTCTGAGAAAGTCTTCAGTGTTCTGAGAGCACTGCAGTTCAGTCAGCAGGTCTGCCTCTTCTCTTCTAGTGTCCCCTTCTTTTTCCCTCAAGAACTTTAGGTTTTGCTGAAATGCCTTGAGGTCGCTTTTCACATCATGCTCCACATTTTCAATACAACTCTTCCACTCTATTTCTTCCCCACCAGGGTGTTTACAGCCCTGAGTGCCCCTGCACACCGACTGCAGCTTCTGCTGGAGGTGCTGTGCCATTCCCTCTTCTAACTCGGATGTCAAAAGAGCAATATGGGCATTAAGATCTAGGACTTGCTTTTCCAGCCTAGATACCTCACCCTGAAGGTAACAGTCCCTTTTCCTCAGTACTGCTGTCTGTTGACTCTGCCTTTGTTTGTAGTGCTCAAAATATTCTGACTGGCTTTTTATTTCATCCTTTTTTGTCTTCAGCTGCTCCTGAAGCCAACACAATTTTTCCTTGTGCCTCTTCTCTGACTTCTTTTGGTTTTCAACCTATCATTTCAGTGAGATGTAAGGTTAACATTTTAATATGAAAGCTCTTGTTCCCTTATAATTTTTCTTAATTTAGTGATAATACTGCCCTTGTTTTCTGAAAACTCAGGAATGATGTAAGTAGAATTTTTTTTAAAAGCCAGTAAAATACTGCATTTTAGAGCAAAAATAACCTGTTTTGTCATTTCAGCCATCACTGAAACATCTCAGTAGGACACAAACAAAACAAACTTATCCACATCTGCTACTATATGACATACAGAAACTTTTAGACACATTTTTGCATGTTCTACAGTACACATTAAACCAAAATAAACCTTAGAACTGTAATTTATACATCCAGCTCTGATTTATACAGTAAGAGATCCTTAACACTGACAGTACTGCAGCACTGGGGTGTTTCAGGCAGAGAAGCAGTGGTTCTGTTATAGAAAACAGGACACGTGCTTTGCTCTTCACCATACCTATCATCTGTCAACTCCTCATATGAGACTCCTGAAAATGGAGAAAGGAACAGTTGCCTTTTGAAACAGTTTGAGAAAGGCTTTAGTATTTTTCTTTACACTAGAGTGTGCTTGAACAGAGACTTAGAGGTGAAAGATGCCAATGAAAGGCAGAAGAGGCTTTCATGAGTCCCACACTGCCCTTGCTTTGAGCAGAGTAAGAGCCACCAGTATCACAGGGTTACATTTCAGCAACTTTGAAGCAAGACTGAAGGCACAGAGACATGAAGGAATGACTTTTGTTTTTCCAAGGAGCTCTTTAGATCAGTCATTTTGATCATCATTACTTTCCTGTCTGAGGCATTCACTGGCAAGGAGTTGTCAGATGGAACACTAGGCTGAAAAATCAGGTGGACGTTGGCTAATTTTTGTTTTGTTGTTAAATCTTGATGGGAATCTATGTCTAAGCTCCCCAAGTCTTGAAAAATACATTTCACTTTTAAGTACAAAAGCAGAAACTATTCTTCATTCTCACAAATCTTGCCACACAGTACTACTGTCCTGTCAGAGTATTCAACTTTGACCTAAAATGCTGAGAAAATGAAAAGTATATCTTATGATAAACGGAATCAAAAGACATTGTTTCACTGAAGACTGTTCCTGAAAAACTTTCATTCCTTCTCCATTTTGATGAATCCATCAAATGAGCAAACTATGTATACCTGCCTGTTGCATGGGGCTAGAAGGAGAAAGTCTGACCTAATAAGCAGTACACTGAGTGGGTGCTAGGGGGAAAGTAAGAACGGGAAGCATAAATTTGATCAAGGACCTGAATGAGGGAAATACAGCAGTGCTGTCAAAAATAACAGAGAAATAGAAAGCTGGGAGAAAAAAATTCCAAAAATAATTCTGATTTCTTTGGTAGAAAAAGAGAAAGGCTGAGACCATTTATTGCTTAAAAACAGGTCACTGGAGATGAGCTTTCCTTAAATTACTACCACAAAGAGGAAATAAACTGGGTCATTTGCAACTGTATCCCCTCACCAGGTTGGTCAGATCCTCCTGAAGGTCTCGCAGTTTCCCTTTAATGCGCACATTGGCATTTTCAACCTGGTCCAGCTTCACATGAAGTTGATCAATCATCACAAGAAGTGTTTCGTGTGACAGCTCCAGCTCTTTCATCCTGTGATAGTGAGAACGAACATTTCTGCTAAGTAAATACCACAGTACAGTTCCAGATGGATAAGCAGTCACAAGTAATGCATCAATTTATCTTGGTTTTTGTTTTTGTCTCCCAAAAATAAAATAGTCACAAATTTTTGATCACTAATACAACAAACACTTAATTCTCAACAAGCCTACTGGGGAATTTCAAAATTGTTAAATCTAACACCTTTCTGCTGGCTTAATAAGAAAACCATAAGTAAACACATTCACAAGATTTTTGTCCAATGGAGGTTGGCATGTTGTATGAATTAACAACTTATCATAAAGCACTTCAGTCTCTGCATGTACTTGATCATAGGATTATGGTAGGTTCACAGTCAATGAATTCAATTTTTATGACAGTTAATGCTTCCCACCAAAATTAGCATTACAGGCAACCTACAAGTACCTATGTTTCAGGGGCTGAAGTGAAAATATCTTACTTGTAACCTGCCTTCAGTGGGTACTAAAACCTACAGTGACTATTGTATTGACTTTGTCTACAAAAGTGGGTTTTGACAAAATACAGGTTTGCTTTGCCTGTTGCTAGTTCAATGGTAGAATAAAATTATGAAGTGTGACATGACATTCTGTTAAAAAGATTAATTATTATTTTGAAAAAAAGCCCATTATTAAAATATTTCTGAAAAAAACCCTTGATGAATTCAAAGCAATTAAAAATTATACAAATAAGTATTTTAATACCATTTATATTTCCTATCCTTTTTAACTTTGACATTCTTTAGAACAGTGCTGTTGCTGACTATCAAAACCTTATTATTCTAGTCAAATGTATAATTAATGCGTAATGGCACCTCCATCTACTGTAATGACTAACAATAACACACTAAATGAGATGAAGCTTTCTGAAACAAGGAACTTTTTATTACAACACAAAAATCTGAGTTAATTCTTATTTTAAAAGGAAAGGAATTAAATTTACAAACAGAATTTACACCATATGAATATTTAAGAATGAAACACCCTGAGAAAGCTGCCTGGTTATTTGCACCAATATGTTAGACCATGCTGTAAATCTCACTTAAATAATAATTCTTTAAGCAAATGATTATTGCATTTCCATTCTGACAGCTCTACAAAACACACATGCATCTTCTCCAGCACTCTAAAACCACAGAAAGTCCTACTTTTTGCAGGTTCTGCATGTATCATTTGACAATCAGTACACAGGGCAAAGTGAAGAGTACATTTTTCACATAACAATAAATTTTAGTGCAAACCCCCCTTTCATTTACCTATTTCTTAGGATGGAATTTGACTCCACGTAGTCCTCTAGAACACCTTTCAGTTTTTGCTCTGACTCTTCCAGCTCTTTTATTCTGAGGTTCAAATTCTCCTCTCCAGCACTGTTTACTCTTTCATCAGGTGTGCCTGCATCTTCTAATTCCTGGAAAACCCAGGAAGGAGCAATTTTAACGCTGAAATTCAGAGTAGCAAATCCTTCATTACTGGGCATTCTAATACAGTAATAAAATTCTTGTTCTCTTCCAGATGAAGGATCCATGATGAAAAAAAGGCCAAATTAGGTTCTCAATGTACTGCAGTCTAAGCATGCAACAACAAAGTCTAAGCCTCTGATGATCAAATGAACAGTCCTTCTTGATTCTGAGCACATTTATTATTTATGAGAAAGTCTCATCTCATTAGCCCCATTAGCATGTATGAAGGGAGTTGGTGTTCACAACATGAGATCCCCATAAAAGATTCAGTTAGACTAATTAATAAAGGAATTAAGCATCAAAGTTTTGAAAAGAGAATATTTTTCTACTAAATATAGGAGTTCATAAAACTGAATGTGTTTATTTTGGATAAATATATTACATTATCAAGACAGAAGACTAAAAAAGGATATTTCCTATTCAAAAGGTATTCTATAACTATTTCATAGAAAACACTCCATTTATTTAATTGGTATTTTGGAATTCTGCATGCAGTATTTTACTTATATCTATTTCTCCTCTGACAGGTCATGAAACCACAGCTGAAAGAAATTTTCAAATTTGGGCTTGAGAAGGCAAGCTAAGGTTTGTTCTTTTCTTCTGCCTCTTTTAGCCATAGATCTAAAAATTCTTCAGCAGCTCACTTCAGTAAGTAGTTCTACAACTGTGTCCTAGTTTCCGCTGGGACAGAGATAATTTTCTCCTTAGAAGCTGGCACAGTGCTGTGTTTTGGATTTAGGATGAGAATAATGTTGATAACACTCTGATGTTTTGGCTGCTGCTCAGCAGTGCTCACCCTTTGTCAAGGACTCTTCAGTGGCTCATGTCTGCCAGTGAGGAGCTGCACAAGGAGCTGGGAGGGAGCACAGCTGGGACAGCTGGTCCAAACTGTCCAAAGGGATGTTCCACACCACAGGGCTTCATGCTCACTATATAAATGGAAGGGAATTGCCCAGAAAGGGGCTGATTGCTGTTCAGGAACTGGCTGGCCACTGGTCAGCAGGCGGTGGGAAACTAGTGCAAAGCACACTTGATTGTCTTGAGTCCTGTAAATTCTCTCTCTCTCTCTCTCTCCTTATAATTACAATTATTACATTAGCACACTATTATGGTAATATTTTCTCTCAGTTATCAAACTGTTTCTCCAACTCAAGAGATCTACCTTTTCTTTCTGAGTCTCCTCCACTGGCGGAGGGAGGATGTGGGGGAGCAAGGGAGTCACTGCATGGTGCTGGGCTGTCAGCTGGGATAAACCCCAACCAGCTGGCACCTGTGACATGCCTTTGTTTTGGCTACACTTGTGTTGATTTGGAATTGGATCTGGAACTGGAATTCAATCACAGAGTCTGGATTTATTACCAGGGAAAAAATGCAATTTTTTTTTTAATTATTTTTTTGTAGATAAATTCTGACTCTACAGTGCAAAGAAGAAGATAAAAGTAACTCTTTTGATACTGAGGAGAAGAAAATGGCAGAAAAGCAGTGCCAAAGAATTAAAAAAACAGTTCTCTTTACCACCTCATGTTTTGATGTTTTGTTATGTGCTGCTCATAGGTTCAGTCAATTACATAAAGTGTTACAATTTTGGTCAATTGTATCAACTCACTGGGCTTATGTCAGCCACACAAGGACCTAGAGCTGAAACGATTCAGCCACTCCTCAACCCTTTAAAAAGCCATGATACTTAAAGATGCAAATAGATATCAAAGAACAAAGTTCTTTGTGGACAACAAAGTTCACATCTCTGTAATATCAAGCCCAGTCCCTTCTCAGTGACCAGGCATACATGAGACATGTCAACATAATTATGGCTCTCCTCTGGATGGTATAATTTCCCAAATGGAACATCATCTTCAATTTAGAGTTCCTTGAGATATCAGTATTTTGTCTGTACTTGTTATTTGTAAATGGAATAGACACCCTGTTTTGTGACAATGGTTATCCCTGAATAGCACTGCAAATGGCATATATAATAATAGTTACATTAGAACATTTCTACTTTTCTTATTAATAATTTACAGTGGAAGCCAAATTAATATAATTTGCAACTGCAGCATGAAACCAGGAAACCTGTTACAACTGACACAAGCAATGAGAAACTTACAGTTTCCTTCTTCACTTACACAGCTGGGACAGATGGTTTTGATGGTCACAAAAAGGGAATATCAGGCCCAAATTCTGTGATTCAGTCCATCTTGGGACTGAATCACAGAATAATAGAATCACTAAGGGTGGAAAAGATCTCTAAAACCATCAAGACCAACCACTAATCCAGCATTGCCAAGTCCTGCATTAAACCATGTCCCCAAGTGCCACATCCACACTTTTGAACACTTCCAGGGATGGTGATTCTACCAGCTCCCTGGACAGCCTATTCCAAAGCCTGAACACCCTTTTAACACACTGTACCCATTTCCAGCTCTACAGTAAATACTAATATACAACAGAGAGTAAGAGTGTAATGATCCGTTTTCCAGAAGTACAAATCCTGCTAGTTCAGTGCAGAAAAAAACATCATAAATGCAATGGAAAAAGTCAGTCCAATCAGCCAGTTTTCCTGAGAAAACTGTCACATATAAATGACAATGTAGTAACAAAACATATAACAAAATAAGGAAATGGAACTGTTCATACCTCCTCTGCTTTGTAAGACCCTCTCCTGCCTGTGCAGTGCACTTGTGGCAGCCACGTGCTCTGACCATCCCATGTTTGTGCTTGTAGTTCCATATTCAAAATAATGATGAGCAAATCTGTGTCTATGAGAAGTGTTTCTTTACCAAGTGAATCCTTGTTCCTTCACTGGCACCAGGTTTGATTATCTCAAGCTCTGTTTACCTCCTGTTGTAGTCCTTTGCTTCTGTGATGCCAGAACTCTCTCTTGTAATGGAAGCCTTATTTTTCCACATTGTCATCACACTCCTAAAAGCCTTAACTAAAACATGAAAAATTTCTATTTGAAAACACATTCTCTAAATCCTTGTTCCTTTTGAACAATATATTGTGAGCAACACATTCTTTTGGGGATCGAGATTCCAGACTTTTACATGATCCTTGTTTCCAAGGTAAATTGTGCTTCTGCCAGGGTTATTCTGACCCTGACATCAGCCACAGTTTACTGCATGTGACTGAATTAATCTTGTGGAGTGTCTCAGCTCCTTCTGCAGGTAAATGCTCTTGTCCAGTGATTTTTTGTGCAGAGTACTTCTCTTCAGACCCTGATAATTATCTGAGAAAACAGGCTGCTTCTGAGGCTGATTCCTGCACCTTCAACAGCTTTCTCTGTCCTTCCTTAGTTGTTCACTGCCTTATGTTATTTTTGTCAATCATAATTTCCAGTTCATGTGATGTGTTATTGTAACCAGCTTATTCATGTTGGAGTTCAGTGTGTCCATGGGAGCAGACTTGTTTCTCTGTGGCTTTCTGCACAAATATGATTTTCATGAAAATGTGAAGGAGGAGAAAATTAACTTCTAATATTGTGCTCTTAATGTTTTCATCTTGCCTCAACATTTCAGAAATAATTAACTATTTCTTCATATTGCCTTTTCAGTTATGAAGCATTGATTTGCTTTTCCCTCTTTGAAGGAGTAATATTTTTTATTTTCTAACCATTCTCTTAAAAAGGTCTTTGTAACTTCCATTTTTTCAGTGTGTGCTTCACCCCAAATTTTTCTTGCAGTTCAGGTGGTCATTGACTGTTTATCTACCTTTGCTGGTTGAGGTTGTGCCATTTTTGCTTCCTGGTAGTGAATGATATTTTTTTATTTCACCTGAGAGGATTCTATTATTTCCAAATATTCATATTCAACTACTTCTCTGCTTATCACATTTATCTACATGCCCATTTCTCCAGGTCCTTTTTTCTTCTTGAAGAGGTAACTGAGGACAGCACATCATGCATTCTCTTTTCCTGACCTCTCAGGCCACCATGGAATCTGTCATTTTCCCAGTGCTCTCTTTACAAGACACTGTCTTGCTTTTCAAGAAGCATTCAAAGAATCATACTTTCCACACAGTTCTCACCCACTTTAAAGTTCAATCTACCATGTTGCTTTTCTCCAAAACCCTTCCTTTCTGCACCTGTGGATTTCCAGCTTAGGAATTTAATATGAATTTTACCACTGCAGGGTCGTAAATGTTTGTTTGTTTCCAACTTTGAACAGTTTGCTTCCTGTCAGCTATTTACTACAGACAACTTAATGTCGAACACTTAGCTTTTTTAATATAGATATTAAAAAGGAGATCCTGTGTTTCTTGGGTGAAATGCAAACCACATTTGTTGAAAGCATGCAGTATGGAGACAAAATTCTCAGTACTGTAAGAAAACCATTTGGTAGATAACAGTTCATATAGCAGCCAGTAATTGCACTTGTATTTTTTCTGCTGTTTGGTTGGTGTGAGAGTGTAAGTTCTGTTTATATTTTTTTTCAGTGTTTATGATGTGCTGGTCCTTATTTGATTGTGAAATCATTCCAGCTTGAAGCCGTATCTTTTAAAAAATCTCTAATTTTAAGTTCAAATATTTTGCAGCTTCAAATATTATGCAAACTGCTTCATGAAAAAATGCACCAATTTCAAGCTGCTTAATAAATATTTTCTGTATTTTTGCACGTGGACTCAGCTTTTCACTCCATAGGTTCTTTGAATAGCCTGTAAACAAAACAAAAACCAAAATGGAAAACAAAAACAACAAAGAAAAGAAAAAGTCTGCTGAGCTTTAGATAAAAAACATTACTTAAAAAATTTGTGTTGGTATCAAACCCTAAATTCACAGACAACACAATGCCTTTCCAAATGTTTTATATTACCTTCAGAATAACTAGAACCAAAATTACTATCAGTAAATCACCTGGTTTGCCTGGAATTAGTTAACAGTGTTGAAAAGTCCAACCATAATTAAGTATCTTAAAATTGGCTTTTCTGTGTTAGATTAATCAGAGACAGATTCACCTCTGGCAAGACAAATTAAAGGACATTGCCCTTCATACCAGCACCACAATGTGATGTGCACTCCTAGAAATGTCAAAAGCTGAGTAGTTATGTGGCTACACAGTCATTATCCCTGTGTTAGCTCCTCAAAATGCTTGTCACCAAGCTTGAATTTAATTACTTAAGTACTTACTGTTAACAGGAAGAGTAGCACATTATATCAGCACAATGCATTTTCTGGAGACTACTAACATTTGCAATTTCTTTTAATTTTTTTTCCCTCTTTTAATCCAAGGGGAACCCAGAATACTATCAGGGAATATCAGAGTGGAAACCTATAGCTCCCTTGAATGCACAGGATGTCAAAATATTTTAAATGGAATTTTAAAAATGCTGGTGATTTCACTGTTTATTGAATGTTTATATAGTATCTCTGGACTTGGCCAGTATATCTTTCAACATATTTAAAAACAAATACATACATCCAGATATTAGCACCTCCAACTGCACTGGTATAAAAACCTGGATGAAATTCCAAAGACAACAGTTTGGTGACTCTTTTAACATCACTCTTTCAAAGTTATCTTAACCAAAATAGCATCTGTTTTATCTGATCTCATCCAAAAATTCACTTCAAACTATGGAAGGGTGAATAGTTTACCACAAGGCTTCACCTTTTTTCAAACACCTCTCTGTAAGTATATGCTTGGTTTTTTACAAAATAAAGGAAATTTCAGAAGACACCCTGAAAGTACTGAAAAACATTGTCCAATTTCAATTACTTTTCAACTTCTAACAATCAAAAGAAAGCTCCTGTTCTTTTAAGAAAACAATAATACCCAAGAATTACATTCCACCCATCTGCATCTGTTACCGTTTTATTGAAAAATTAAAAGCACATGCAGCAATGCTTGTGATGAAAGCCCAGAGCAAGTTCCAAAGAACACCAACAGAAGGATGATAACTGAACATACTGGACCTGAATAAACCTAGAAAGAGCCCATAATAATACAGGTCTGATTTCTCAAAAGTACTTGAGATCTGGGCAGAAGAAAATATTGTTTCACTCTAATAATATTGTTTCATGCTAATAACAGGGGCTTGAGGTAGCTATTGTCATCATTCCTTTTCAATCATACAGTAAGCAGTTTCAAAGATGTTGATTAAACTCCCACTATAAGGAGATTCCTTGAAGATAATTCACAGCAGATTACAAAGAAGAAAAAGCTTGGAAATTTTGTAAAGGTAAAAGCATTGTGTATTACTGGGTTAAAAACAACAACAACAACAAAAAAACCCAGACCCAACAACAGTAAGAATCCAAATACTGTAAAATGTTCAATAGCTTCAAAGCATAGTTTAATCCTCAGACAGTTAGGCTGCTGAGTTACCATCCTTCCTGAAAGGCAGTGTGGAAATTGCATTGCTCCAGGGAGCATTTCCCTCTTGCTCTCTGTGAAAGGGGAGTACTGGCACTACAGCTCCTGCTGCAGCTGAAGGAATTCACTGCCTTTTGCACTGAGCTGAAAGGACGGGGAGAACAATGGCAATGTCTCAAGGGAGAGGCACAGAGGTTTTTTATCCTCACCCTTTCCATGTTGTGTCATTCACATTGCAACCTTCAACCTGCCTCATAAAAGGGAAAATTTGTTATTATTTCCTAAGTTATTACATGACCTCGAGGATCTGGAGGCAATAAAATCAACTCTTTATTTTGCACGTGTGGTGATGCTCACAGGGCTTCTTAGAAAAAAAACTTAAGCCAAACTGTTTGCCACCTTTCCATCCTGCATGACAGAAGGCAGGAACCAACAGCAGTAGTTGAACTTTCAGACAAAAGGTACCTGCCCTGCAAGAATGGAAAGGACTCACTGCAGTTATGGCAATCAGTATCTTTGAATACAAAATCATTGAAAACCCAATTCTAGTCTTTCTGCAGAAATACAGGAAGGAAAGTAACCAAGCTGGACTTTATAGAAGACTCTTCCTCTCTGTACAGGTAAAAACAGTATGCCATTCCTCATGGTTTCAGGGTCTTACAAACAATCCCCAAAACATGGCAAAATCTAGGAGTCAAAAATTGAGTACAAAGAAATTCAAAGAATACCAACCACACGTCTCGGCTCAGTTGTGTCATCAAGGCCACAGAATGAATGCTAGTGAAAAAAACAAAAAAAGGAACAAAAACTATAACATAAGATCAAAAGAAAATGAGGAAAAAAGAAAAGAAAGAAGATGTAAGATATGTAATATGAAATCCAGTGACATTACAGCAGTTATTCTTACATCATTAATTGAGTTGATCTGAAAGACAGACACAGTATACCAATCTTACTCTACAAAGCAGTAAAAAAATCAGTATTTGAGGGCAGTTTTACAAAGGCAACATCTGTGGATTTTTTTTACTTCACATATATTAGGCTTGGCTTTGTAATTCACTTAAAGAAGCACTTATAATTACATACACTAAAGCTTCCCTGAACCAAGACTTACCAAGCCAAGGGCACAACCTAAATGCAACTGAAGTAGCAGAGAATTAGCTCTGAGAAGAGAATATGTTTAAACAGTATTTGTTCCTAAAACATCAACTCACAGATTAAAACTGAGATTTTGTATCATTCTTCTGTAAAGCCTCTAGAAACAGGACAGTTTGCTGAACAATCTATAGGGCAAAAAACCTGTCATCTTTATGTTCCCGTTTGACAGAATTTTAAACAAAACTTTAAAAATGAATCCACTCCTAAAGGAAAACGAAAAATCATACTGATGACACAGTAATTGTAAGTGGTGCATTGCCCTGAGCTACCACCAGCAATAGGCTCAGCTGTAAATGCTGCTCTTACTCCAAAAACATTAGATTCCTCACCACGAGAAATTATTGTGCTCAGTATCAGTAGCATGTAGGTGTCAGTCTGCACCCTTTAACATATTAAACCTTTAGAAGTACAATGAGATAAAGTTATATCATTCATTGATTCCCTGACAACAAAATCTTCCTTTGGGCCATCAGAATATGATTTAATCCCAGGGCAAAATAATTCAAATGTAATAGGGATAGAAGGAAGCCCTCCACCCATCCAGAACTGAAGGTTAATAGAAAGAGACAAAGCTTTTTTGAGGTCTCTTGCTAATGTAACATTAAAGCAAAGGGGATGTTAATCATTTTAACTCATTACCAGCTTTCTGCTAAGCTTGTGATTAAGCTCTTTCTTTTCCAGTGCTTTTCCACATCCATCCAGCTGATGAACCAGCAGAGATAATGCCATTTTCCATTTCCAAAATTATCAATCTGGCTAATCCTCTACCTGCTCTGTAAATTGTCATGGGAATGTCTTAAAGGCTTATATTTTGGCAATAGCAACATCTAGAGATGTTGATTTTTTACAGTAAGTGGATAAACAGTAATACTTGAAATAATTAATATGTACAAGTATTGTCTATCTCTCAACATTTGTCTGCTTTGAGGAGTTAAGTGTAGCATCTCAGACATCACTGGCTGCTAGGCAGGAACAGCTTCAGGTACAGACGTGGTCTGGGGCAGGAGAGGGCAAAGGCAGCAGAAGAGCCCTTTTAAGGGTGAATAGTGCCTGTGTTTCTCTGCTAGTGCAAACATGGACACTGCCCTCCCAAGGGACACAGACAGCGCAGCCCCAGCCACGTCACTGTGGGGGTGACATAAAGTGATAATTAGCAACAGCACCAGAGAGCCCAGCTCCTGCAGGCTCTTCTCCTGGCTCTTCCACAAACCCAGACGGATATCACCATCTGAAAAGGGCAGGACAAGGCACAGCTGAGGGGAGACAACTACTGTGGGAGCAGAAGGGGCCAAGGAAGATGCTGAGGGAATTGGAATAGTTGCTAGAGTGCAGCTGGGAGGACTGCCACATCCTAAAAGCAGATGAAGGGATGATGAGATCAGAGAAGGGGGAGGAAGAACACACCCAGTGAGCTGCTCCCCGAAGCCTCCCTCTGTTCTGCAAACCCCACTGACCCCTTTCAATTCCCTCCAGAGTCCTGCAAAAGCCTTCCTTTTGCCCTTTTACCCCATTCTCATGCCAAGAGAAGAAAAACAATGACTGAAAATTCCACTAATGTCTTCATTCAGCACAGCAGCAGGTTTATGTAGGATTACACACCATAAATGTTGAAGAAAATGAACCTGGGATGTGACTCATGTTGGGCTCTAGGCACTGCTTCAGCAGAAGTAACATAACTAAACACTCTGCTGGGGCCTAGAGAAAGACCCATTGTCAGGCCATCCTCTGCAGAGCAGCCTGAACTCCACAGACCTGGGAAAAAAACCTGAGCCCACAGTCCATGAACCTTGAGCCATCCCCTGCTTGGGAACCACAGTGACACAAATTCATTTTCTGTCTGAAGCCTTGATCAGGGCTGCTTCTTCAAAAAAAAAAAAATTGGATCCATTATATTCACTTGTTTCTATATTAAAGCAAAAAATACTCCTAAATTGTACTGTTTCACAGGCACTTCACTAATTTTGTTTTGTTTTTCAGTACTTGAAAGTTTTGCAAAGCAATGCTATCCAAAGAACAGGGCTGAGCTAACCAATTTTTTCAGAGACAAATCATTGTTCTTTCTTGATTCAAACCACAGCAATTGTTTCTTCTTCTAGTCTAGAGTCTCTCCAGACTCCTTAATTTCTTCATGTAATTGACAGAAATCTTGGATAGGAAATAATTTTGAGCAGATTAGGGACAGAGCTGCATTTCATGCAGCAATGACTCAAACTCAAATTTTATCTTGTCTTAAAATACATTCTGTGATATTAGGTTAAGTACTATTAACATCGGTGCAACAGACAAAAGCAATTTTGTATGGGAAAAAACCCATTGGTACTGCCCAGACATAAATTTACCTTTTCCTCAATTTCTTTGAGTTGCCTCTTTTGAAGTTCTATTTTATCTTCTAGATCTCGAATTCGCTGGAACAGAAAAAGCAAAATAGACATTATTATATCTAATTTGAAAAGCATATGAATCAAAAATATAAGAAATAGGTTAAAAATAAAGAGAAAAAATGCCCATTATTAATGCAACACTTCCTTTACACTTATATTAGGCATGTCAATGGCAAAATTTTCCACTTTTCCATGAAACCATGATATTTCAAACAAGCTGCATATTCAGAACGTAACGTTTACTACCAAAAAGTCTACTCATCACCACTCATTAAACATAATTTTAACATATACACACAGACAATTCGATTTTGCACCAAAATTCTTTTTCTGTGCAACTGCCAGTTTTTCTCCTTACCTACCAGCAGATTACACTATCACATTTCCTTTTAACTCTTTATTTTCTGTTCCCATAAAACATAACCATGCTTCTAGCATAGTCAGGCTATACCAGAGAAAAGAGAACACACAGATTTTCAGTTTATCACAGACACCATCCAGAGACTCAGCTCTGTCCCATTACCAGTCATCTCCCAACACAGCCAGATGGAATCTTTCCTTCACTGTAGCTCCCCATATTTTCAAGGATTTTTCTTGTTCAGTTTCACAAAGATTCTTCGAAAAACATTACTGCTGCTGGATCCACGTATCTTATTCTTTTCTGTATCACATATCCCCTTTTTTCCTTTCTGTAAGTTACACTTCTTTTTTCCTTCTTTTTTATTTTTCTCTTGATGTTGGGTATCTTATACTATTTAGATGCATTTTATTACACTTTCAATATATTGTATTTGTTACAGACAAAGTAGGTTTTCAGTTATTTTTTCTATAGGCAGAAACCTGAAATCTACTAACAGTAGATCAAGAAACAGCTTCATACAATGAGATTTTTTTTAACTACCCAATCTCAGCCTGGCCTACAACAGATAGGGGTGTAAACAGTTCAGCTTGGAAAGACAAATTATCATCTCCTCTAATGTGGATGGCATAAGTAAATAAAATTAATGCAGCTGCTGCTGCCTCAGTCCCAAATTATTTTATGACTCTCAAATTGATGTGAACAATAGTGACTCTTTCAAAGCAGCATGCAGTCATTACTCACAAACTTGTGTATGAACTGATGCTGGTAGTTGCTTACCTGCATTCAGCTCTAAGACCTCAAATAGGGGCAAGTGCTCCACACTCATTATAGCCCAGGACAGCTGCAGCAAGGCAGCAGCTGATCCAGTGACTAGACTGGTTCGGAGAAACACAAAGTTTGGCTTCAAAATCACAAATCTAACCTGGAACTATTCCAAAAATGAGGTACACACAACCCTGCTGTTAACTTTTCCTAGGGCATACTCCTCCACACAAATATTGAAGACAGGCCACGAGCAAAAAAACCCCTTGGTTATGGTTGCTCCTGTTTCAAAACAGAAAATTTTGCTTAAGGACTGTTTTGAATATTATACATTCAGTGTAAGTCAATTAATACCTACACTATATCGTACTGCAGTGCTCAAAGATTTCCCCAGATAATACACAAACCAGCACAAACCAGATTACCCTCATGTGAGGTAAGTGAATGCACCTTTGCTGACAATCACAAATGCCCCAAGCTCAGCTGTATAAATTTCACTTTTCCTCTATTGCATTTGAATTGATTGATAGTTCATCTATGCTCTGTTCAAGGCAAGCCTATCTCTCAAGTGATCATCTTCATATACTGTATGTACCAGGAATGTTACAATCACTGTAAAAACAACATGGGATGAGAAGCAGGCAGATGCAATCACCCCCTCTATCTCTAATCCATCAGGTCAGACTCCTGTTTCTCTCCCACTCATTACAGTTATGCTGATTCCTACTTATAACCACATCCCAGACCTGACTGACAGATTTCACTTCTCTGGGGGTTCTGCTATGCTCTGAGGTAAAATTTGACTGTAGAGAGATAAGTGGAGAGAAGCAATTTTTTAAAATACCATTTTCATTTTCAAGATTTATCACGTAAAGGTATTTTTCAATAACTCCTGAGAGTTTGCCTTTAGGAAAAAAAAAAAAAAAAAGAAAAGAAAAAAGCCAACGAACATCTGGTGGCTTTCTCACCTCAGGGTTTAGAGCAAGTGTTCCTCTCTAAAAGAACAAGTTAATTAGGACAAGATGGCATTTTTAGGATTTGGGAATTCTGTTAATCAAGTAGAAATTGAGATGTTATTATTCCCTTATGAATTTTTAATCTTTTCAAGATTATAGCTATCCAGCTATTTTCTCCAACTATTCAGAACAGTTCTAAAAAAAAGGGCTGAGGCTTCCATTTTCCAATTCCCTCCAGTAATAATTGTCAAATTTTGGGAGATGAAAGATAGAGAATAGTTTTAAGGTGCGGAAACATATACCTTCTTAAAAATCGCTTAAAATACAAAGACAACCTACCAGCTGAAAGGCAATACACAAAAGATTGAATTTCTTAGCAGTGAAAATCCACAAAAAAACCTCAAAAAACAACTAGATTGGTAACAGTAAGGCAGATGGTGCTGATTTTGGTTGGGGTAAAGTTAACTTTCTTCACTCTGTCTGGTGTGGGGCTGTGTTTTGGATTTGTGCTGAGCACAGGGTTGATAACACAGAGATGTTTTTGTTATTGCTGAGCAGAGCTTACACAGAGCCAAGGCCTTTTCT
>VYXD01000734.1:805047-903407 GCA_013397195.1 Hylia prasina
GTGCTGTGCTGCTTATCACCTCACTGAATTGTGCCTGGGAAGGTTTTGATAACAGCCACGGGCAGGGCCTGGGCTGGCAGGTGGCCAGGGCACTGCTGCTGCACTGCACAGGGGGATACAGCCAGCAGGGCAGGCACTGATGTGTATAAATTGTATTCAGAGCTGCTCCAGACTTCTCGCTGAAGGTAATATGCTGAAGGCAGGTGATTGTTTAAACAGCTTGTATTCCTCTCATATGACTGGAAATCACAGTGACAGAGTACTTTTGCTGCAAATGAGCAAAATTTTGTAACTAACTTTTTTACTGCAGAGATTAAAGAGTTCAAATCTAGACAGGTCAAAAAAAAAAAATTGTTCTAAAACAATTGTTCCAAACCTTGGTCTGGAATTGTTCATCAGGTATCAAAGCTTGGGGTTCTTTGCTCCTAGGTGTTTACTACCCTTCCCCTGGAGGATTACGTGGGTGTAGCCATTCCCATGAATATCCTCTGATTGCTCAGGGACAGCACTGGAAGATAATCAGCATAGTTCAGCTATTTATATATCCTAAAAAATCTAATATAATCATTTACTTCCATTTAACTGTAGAGAAGGCCTTAAAAATATATACATGTATATGTCATATATTGGCTGTAAAAAAAAAAAGATTTAACCTTGCATAGAGTATTTAACACATAAAAGAATAATTTTCCCTTATTGTACCTATCTGCATTTACTGCACTATCTTGATCACAAAGACAATGATTTCCAAAATACAGTTTGAAAAAATACATGTAAGATAAATAATCGTAGCTGTAACAAAAAAGTATCTTCTAGAAGTAGCAAGATGTGTTCATCAGTCAAAGGCTACATTTAATTACTGAGAAGGAAAATACACAAAAGTTAGAAATACCAATTAAGACCAAGGCAGGACTGTTTGAGATTCAGTATAAGCCTTTACATCTTTATCTCCTGTTCATTTCATTTGCAAGAATTACCAATCAAGAAGCTGAGGACTCTCAGATTTCAACACTTGATTGGATGCTTTCAGTATATTCTGATTTGTTTGTGTTTGCAAAAGTGTGACTGTGACAACAAATCACACAGAACTATTTCATTGTTATCATGGAATTCTAGATACTTTTATGCTTCAGGGTATAAATTGATGATCATTAAGTTGAGCTTTCCTGCTATGTGATATTGAGTTGTAACAATTGTGCTATAAAAGATGCATTCAGCTCTATCCATGACATGGCTTGCAGGAACCTTGCAAATCCAGTATAATTAAACAGCACAAAAAATGTGAGGAAGCAACATAATTGATTCTATTTTGCTCTCAGAACTTTGATAAGTCTCAGCTGAAAAGAAAGCCACAGGCTTTTCTTCTCTTTATTTCCTGTTTTAAAAAGAGAGGGATAGAAGATATGGATGGGCAACCTGAATCCAGCACAGTGTTTGTGCTTCCTTTAGAGTCCCTAGCTTGGTCACAGTCAGGACGAGGATTAGGGACAATGAGGAGCAGTGCTCTGCTGGCTTCTAGCAATTCCTGTGTTCCTGCAGTTAGTAGCTGCCCCTCAGTCACACGAGTGCACCTTTTTTGGGACTGATAGGATTCATGAGTAGTCAAATCATGGGGCCATACAATGGAGTTACTGTAGGCAAACAGCCACAGCCAGGCAAAAACAGAGCAATGGGAATGCAACCATGGAAGAGAAGAGTTTAAACACAAGGGATGGATTCTTAACACCGTTCACCTTGCCTCCATGCAAAACCAACCTGCCAAAATAATTAATACTTATTTGGCATTGATTTTTTTTCAACAGCAAATAAAATCTCATCACAAAAGCTCTGGATAGTAGATAGTGCCTTTGCAAATGCTCCCTGCATGGAGCGTCCCTCACTTTCCAAAGAGGGTTGGAACACCCCCCCATTTCAGTATGGGAGGCACCTGCTCGATAAATAAATCATTCTTCCACTAGCAATGAAATGTGCTGCCACTTCTGAGGAAGTGCTGCCAGCAGCCAGGGTGCAGGCAGGGCTGAGGGCTCTCCCTGAGCAGAGCTATCAGCAGATGGCTCTGCTGGCCAGGCTGTGCTCAGCAGCAGCTCAGCTCACAGAGCCACTTGCATTGCCAGGCATCCACAGAAAAAAAGGTGCTCAAGATGCCTTACTTATTACTTAATTGAGATTTGAACAGACATTTAAGTTCCATTATAAAACTCTTCTTAATAGTAGTTACACATGCAGCACTTACACAAAGGTAGGAAGCTCAGACGTAGCAGCCTAAAAATGCTAACAATTAAGTAAGGGAGAGCACATCCAGAAGGGTCAGGCAGCTAAAGTGCACATTTCCTTTGGAATGCCTTTTGGAATGCAAAGACAGGCAAAGACTGCCCCAAATATGGCAGGCACTAGATATGACATTATGTTACTAACAGAGTCACAAAAGGGATGTTCACCATCAGTCAACCACAGTTACATAAATTATATGTTCACTGACTGCAGGCCTCTCCAATTTAATTCCTGGAGAGATCCCAACATAAAGGGCTTTCCAACAGTCCCAAAAGCAAGAAATTTGTCATTTTTTTCAGCAGAAGATTCTTAATGTGCAGAAGATTCCTCGTAAATGCTCATAACCCTCCATTTCCTTTCACCTCATGATGGAAACTATTTTTCTGGGAAACAGGATCCACTTCTTGAAGTGCAGTAATTCACCTAAGTAATTCTCTTTGGTAAACTTGGATGACAAGTGCCTTCCAGTACTGTCAGCGGAACTAAGATAAGTCAGCTCTTCCTTTCTCAAGTAGCAGAGGACTGAGACACCAAGATGGGACTACGAATTCCTACTCCCAGCAGATCTGACCTTCCTACAGAGTGGGAGTGTCTAAGTTTGCTAGAAGCAAACTGCAAACTGCTTCTTAGGCAGTATGGTACCTGAACTGGCCTCAATGGGACCAATTCAGGTATCTCTGCACCTACAGCTCAATTTTCCTGATAGCTGGAAAATTTCCAGCACCCTTGTTGCACCTTTGTACAAGGGAGGAATGACAATAATCAGTCTGCATCCAAACTCAGCAAGAGGCTAGATAACCTTGGATGCCAATTGATTATTGTCATTACTCTTTTGTATAAGGATGCAACAAAAAGGATAAAACAGTATTTAAAACTGAATTGAAGACAAAGAGTCAATGAAATCATATTAGTTGACTTCCAGGGGAGAACCAGCCTGGTACTGATTTCAAAAGGCAAATTTCTGTAATTTGTAGCATGCTTCGGTTCCTTCAGCTACACTGTAACCTCAAGGTTGCAAACCACATCTCTGGGAAGTCTAAGAATCAAAGTTCAGGCAAAATGCAAGCAGCATGATGGTGGATGTGTGCCTGGAAATATTACTCTACTTTCACTAATAGAGACATTTAAGTAACACAGGCTTAGAAAACTCAGCTTGTGGTTTAGCCAAAATGATAATATTGCTCCATTAAAAAAAAGAAGGTTAATGGCATTCCCACACAGAACACATGAAGTATGATTGCCCAGCATGTGTTTTAATAGCAATCCATCTACATTAGGAACCATTCCCATTAATATTGTGCCCCTTGTAAAAGAGCACTGAAATAAATGGAAATACTTAGGCTGAGTTCAGCGAGCTCTGGATTGCAGTCTCAGAGCTATCATTTTTATACTGGAGGCAACACTTCAGCACAGTAATGATTTCTCATAAATTTGAGAGTTAGACATGGGAGGAAACTCAGCAATACAAAGAAAGAAAATTGTTCAGAGATGTGCAGAAGTGCACTTCGATGCCAGGTCCAGATTTCCTCCCCTTAGCGGCCAAAATGTGTGCTCTTCATTTGATTAAACTTGTCTTTCAAGCTACCTCAGATTCTGATGAGAAATGGACTGTGTCACCCTCCAATTACATGTTGCCTTTCACAGATTCTGTTTTGGTGGGGGGTTTTTGTTTTTGGGGTTTTTTTTTACTTGATGCCCCAGCTGCTTCTTAAGTTGCAAACACAGACTGAGAATTTCTGCATTTTCTCTCTGTTGGGCAGTGATGCAGGCTAGATGAAGTGGACTTTTTCATCCAAGCCCTCTCTCCTCTATGATTCATCCACAGCACGAGTCAGACATTCACAGTCCTGAACCAACATCTCGGATGGCTTCAAATCCTCAGGAAGCTTTGTGAAATGGGGGAAAAAATCCATCAGGAAAAGAACTTTTGTGACAAATTTCATCTTTCAGATATACTGCAGAACTCATGTTCTTGTTCCCTAAATAAGTAAATAAAGAGCCCATCCATATGAATGTACTGTTTTACAGACAGCAACATCAAGAAGATCAATCAATCTATCTGCAAAATGTGCTGACTGTACTTGCTAGTGTACTTGTGAAAATACAGGAATGTACTAATCAGGGGGGTTAGAAATCACCTTAACAGTTCCTGTGACACACTTATTGGATTTACATTCACCAGCAAATCCAAGAAAACAATTTGATAATTTTAGCACAAAGCAGACAAAGAAGGATTTGCTAAGCTGCTTAGAGCCTGGCCCTGAAATGTTGGAAAGGTTCAGGTTAATGTACATTCACAGGATAGGCACCATGGACAGACTATATCTGACATGAACCAGGTTTTGAATCTCTGAAGCCATCTTACGATCAAGAAGGTATCTCATTCTACAGCAAAATTTAGCATGGAAAATATTTTATCAATCTGACAGAGGGAGGAATCCATATTGTTTCATTATATCATTATTTGAAGAAGATTCTCATCACTGTTAAGACACAGGTATGTAAGATTTTCAGTAGTGTGAACAGCATAACTAAGTTACATGTATAAATTTAATCAAAGATGAATAAAAACTGACTTGCCTTTAGCTATTATTCAAATCACTAAAGTGATGGATAAACACATTCCTTTCTTGGGCTTTTTTGAAATCTAATGCATTTTAACAGCTGTTTAAAAGCCTGTCATGTTTTAAAAATACAATTTGCATAGGCAATTGTCACATGCATTACTCAAGCTGTTGGATTTGCTGCTGGAAGGGGTATGTATTCAGAAATCCAAATGCTCCCTTTAATCCCATATTCTTAGAATGTGATTTTGCATAATGGTCATAAGGAAACAAAAATGCCACTGCAACAGCATTAGTTTCAGCTGGATTTGTTGACATGCTATTTTACTTCATGAATGAAAACTTAATGTAAATTTCAGCCAGTTGCATGTGATAATAATAGATCATTTTGGATGGACTGAACCTCTATGATTCTCACCATGATTTTGTTTGCACAGCAGGTAAAAATTTCATTCTTTTCTCTGTTCTGCAGTCTCAACCATTATAATCCAATTAATAGCTACTGATGTGGGAGAATTGTGCTTTTTAATCTTTATTATGCATCTGTAGTTTCTTTATTTGTGTTTCTGAGAAGAATGAACCTTTTAGCAGCAGCACTGATGCATTTCTCAGCATATGTATTCAGTCACATTTGTAGTAGTAAATTAGTGAATTTTATAAATGCATTCAGCCCCAAATAACTCTGTTGTAATCTGATACAAATTACTATATGTATGTAGTATTTATTAGTAAACTTGATTCACCTTTTTTAACACTGAGAATGTTTTAATTTATGCAACAACATACATTGATATTTAACAGAAGAATATTCACAGTCCTATTGCTTTTCATTAGGGAAAACCAATAATTTAAGTCATATTAGATTTATATTTACACAGAATGGCTATGCTAAATCTATGTGAGCTTAGAAGACAAAACACATTCAACACCTTAAAACTGACTCTGTGACAGTCCAGACACATCAGGCAGAAAAAAACCCCAGAAGTATAATGTAATATTTATCTAGCATTAAGTTTAGATTATTTTGCATTCAGATATTTAAATAACAAATTCCCATGTAGGTAATTACAATGATATATGTATGCTTGTGCCTATGAAAACACATTTATCCTTAAGTTCTGTAACAAACTTCACATACTTTCTCTTTTAGACTTGCCTATCCTCAGATCCCAAGGGCTTTTCCTAAGAAACAGGAAATTCAGGATTTCAGATGAGAGGATTTCAGCATTCAAATTTCAGATAAGTTTTCTTGATACTAATATTATTGCAAGGCATACAGTTAATTGCTCTTACTTTGAGTAGAACCTCAATCACACCTTGTTTAGGACAAAGAGAGCAGACATTTCAGATATATTTTTTAGGTATTACAGCAGTCCTATCACCACTTACTCAGACAAGTAGCATCACTATAGCAATAAGCAAAGCAGACACAGTTGAAGATTATATGAAGAAAACATAGGGAAGATGAACATATAGAAATTACTAAAATTAACTCTCATCTGCCATGCATGTCAGCTGTGAGAAATGACAGGAGTTTATTGTGATATTGTCATTATAGCAGCAATAATGTGCTGAAAGACTCCATGTTCACTCCTGCATGACAAATCAATACCACAGGTCAGCTATGATTAGCCTAGTCATGATGTGCTTGATGAATATTGATGACAGTTATACAGCTGTGGTATATCAGATGCTTTTAAGAGTGAGTCATGAATATAAAAATTGCATTATCAACAGTAATCTATTACATTTTAAACAACAAAGTACAGACCATTAATACTAAGGGGAAAAAAAAAGATAAATCAGTGGTTACCCTATGTGTACCTCTTCATATTGTATGCAAACAGCTAGCACCTTAATATTTGAGATTCAAAATAAAAACATTAAACCATTAAATCTGTGTAGATTCAGAGGAAAAAATATCTGAGTCTCCCCAGTTATTATTATAGCAAGGTTCATAGTAATACTTCTATCTAATTCCTAAATTGTGTGACACAGCTGTGAGTTTTTGACCAAGCCAGCCTCTCTGGCACAAGGCAACATGCCAGAGGAGGAGTTGTCTTTAACTTGTCCTCTGTCACAAAGCATTGTGCCAAAAAGGGCAGATTTAAGACACCACCTCCTTATGCCTATCAATGAGGTACAGTGAGCACAGCATCCTCCCTCCCTCTCTCCCTCCCCCAAAAGCCTTCTCATCAAACATTAAATGTTAATAATCCTCCTTGTGTGAGAAACAAACACCAATCACCCTCCTCCCCAAACAAATCTCTGTTATAAATGGCTGAGACAATATGATCATATAAATATGGTGACATCCAACCCTATGGATTTGTAAACAAACTACTGTCCCAGCATGGAGAAAATGTTCATATACAAGAGAGCAGGAAGAAATCATGAAGCAGTGGCATTTGCCATAGCTTTGTCTGGCCTTTAAGCTGGAAGAACTCAGAAAAACTGCTGGTCAGAAAAGAACTAAGAAACTTAATGAAGAGAATTAGTTTGTTGTTTCTCAATTTCAAGTGATATTTTTACATTTCAGGATGAAAAAATATATTGGTGCTTCTGACTTTTCCTTGGTGTCCATGAAAAGCAGCGCCTGAGGTGTTGCAGCAGCAGTGACTCCTTCCCTATGGAGTGGCACATGGAGGTCAGTACCTGCTCTGTCCTAAAGCTTTGCCTTCTTCTAGTAAAACATGCAAATAAAGTGGTAATTTCTGCTCTTCTTACTGCTGAATAATCCAATTTGGTCACAGGACTAAGTGCCCTAGTTTAAGGAAAATGTAGTTAAAATTTTTACAGCTATATTCCGACTATTCAAAGCTGGATTTGGATGAGTTCAGAAGTCCATAGATGTCTTATAGGCAGGTCTAGAACTGAAGTAATGATTTCTTTCACTCCGTAAAACTGAGCCTTGCCCAAGAATATTCTAACTCAAGTTGGAATAAAACACACGCAACTTAGTACAGTACTACAGTACAACTTAGGGGGAAAAAAATCACATTTTTTGATGACACAATGAACCAACTTATCTTTTATCTTTCTTTTTTTCTAACAATTCTATACAAAGATAAGACTGCTCTCGGAAATTATTGGACTATATTAATAAAAACCGTTTTTCATATACCTTCTGACTGGCAGCAGCCATTTTTGGAACTGAGTGTGTGTCAATCTGCTATCCTTCAAGGATTTTCTATCTTCTCTTTGGATTTAAAATAACTTCAGATTAAATCAGAATAAATTACAATTCTGTAATAAATTTTCTTAATTTTTGAATACTGACAACAGTTCAATTTGAATAAATCTATCCTAATTTAAAGCCTGCTTCTTGCTGACTTTCCCCAGTTTCATACTCCAGAAGCAGCTACAGTAAAACCAACAGGAATATATTTTTGTTTTTAATTTGTTTGATTTATATAAAGCATAATTTGACATACAAATAGTTACTAGATGTAAAAGACAAGATGATTACAACATATGTTTTTAAGGTGAACTAACCATGATGCTGTGTGGATTTTCTGTACTGGGATTTTTGGACTGCTGTTCTATTTTTGTTTGGGGTGGGGTTTTGTTTGTTTGTTTGTTTGTTTGTTTGTTTGTTTGTGGTTTTTGGGGGGTTTTTTTTGTTTGAAAATTAGAAAGTTGATATCACTACTTCAGAAACACATTGCATTGCTCTGTTTAAATTATCTTTTGTCAGAGATGGATTTTATAGCTACACAAGACATTTTTCTCTCCCTTTAGAAGTGACTTAAAGTGTATACATAAAAAATTACTCTTCTTAATAGAACCTCCTAGTAATGACCTCTATATTTTCAAAAAAAAGCAGTAAAGTCATGCCACTGCACTGACTAGAGCACAAAAGTTACTTTTAAATGAAATCCTGCTAAAAATAAACCAGACATTGATTTCCAAAAGGCTGTAATAGCAGTGTAGCACAATGAGACTTTTTGGATGGCAATATCCACACAGGCTCTATTGCTGGGAGCAAATATCACAAGCTGCTCATGACAGGTTTTTAATTAACATGTTTTACCTCCTCCAAATAGAGAGGATGGTGTAAATAAGAGCATCCTCACTGACTTAGAGGGAGTACTGCCAACATGCTTCAGAGGAGGATCTGTCCCCCAGACCTGCATGTTGCATTCTGGATTTAATAAAAGTGTTGTGTGCCTTAGCAAGCAGATCTAATCACACAGCCTGTCTAATTTGGCTCCACAGAGGCCTGGTTTCCTTAATGCACAATGGGTATACATGAATGGTTCCATTTATATACTAATGAACAATAATAATGTGGGGCTACACATGCCCAACAGACCTACCAATGTAATACAGAGCCTAACTTCTTAAAATACATTTATTTCACTGGAACCAAGTCAATACCCAGTGGCCAAGAACTCAAGTTTTATGTCTAGACAAAGAAAAACACATAAAGCATCACAGGCTCACACCTGGACACCATTTACCCATTTCCTTATGCCCATCCCTGTCCCTTTCAGACAGTCATTCCCCAGGAAAGCCATTTACCAGCTCTGTAAAACCAGCACCTCACATGCTAAATCCTCAAAGTCCCTGCATGAAGTAATTAATCTATAATGAAACCTGCCTGCCAACCTATAGCTTTCACCACATGCCTCACCACTTCTGCACCCTGCACGTATGGTCAAGGAGCATTTACAGGTAGAAGGAGGGAACTCTTTCTTCATCATCTGGTCTCCTTGAACCTCCACTCTATGACACAGAAACTCTGACTCAGAGAAAATTGTTGCCAGCCTGCCAGATAAGCAGAGTTATTCTTTTGAAACCCTTGTATCAGGCAGACCAGAAGGTAATGAAAGCAAAGAAACAGGCCTTCTGAAGTGATTGAACTTCCAAAGTTTCACAGAATTTGGAGTCCTTAGTACATGGTTTCTGTTTCAGGGAAAGTTTGAGAGTGTTTGCAAGAAGGACACTCTCTATTAAGCCTTGCAGGTCCATCATGTTGTCCTATCATTCTCTGTAACCTCCACTTCAGCAGAAGAAGAAATGTTACACATACTGTAGAGACACTACAGACTGTAAAATCTGGCCAGGTCTAGACAACTGTTTTGGCAGAACAAAGTGCAGTGGGTGCCTGCTGATGTCACAGTATCAGCAAAACTTCTCCTCGATGTAAATATATGAGAAAAAGAGGGTACTTCTCAGAGATGTACTTTACTTAGTGCAGCTTCATCTGTTCGTTAGGATTCTGCCAGCACAAGTGGGGTTTCATTTATGTAACATTCAGCTTCTGTCATTTGCTAGTGAGATGAAAGTAATCCAGTGAGAATTAGCCCTCCAATATCCCAGGCAAATTAACTAGCATCTTTGCCTTTGTTTTTCCTGTTTAATAGGGAATGTGTGGTGGGGGAGGGTGTGTGTGTGTGCTAAAAATAGATGACTAAAAGATGCTTATTAAGCAGTGGAATTCAGTTTAACATGTCCTGCAGGGGTGTAACCTTTGCATGTCTAATGAGATGGGCACAACACAAAACTCTAATGACATTCTATAAAATGCATCTGGAGACAGGTATATAAACATCCATGGCTAATGAAGCTATGTTTATGCTAGCATTTTTGTTTTCCTATGTAATCATCATATTTAACCTTATGATGTGAAGCAATCTGTGAATAAATGAACTGGACTAACAGAAGATGTGCTCCAGATGTGCATATAAAGTGCTCTAATTGATAGCAAGCAGCCCATGGAACAAATTGGAACAAAATCTAAATTAAACCCCAGATACGCATAAAATAGGATTTTGAGTCTTCTGGAACAACTGTTTCACTTTACAAATCTACTCCTATTTTTACCTTTCTTTTTACCACTATTACATGAGCTCAACTTAGAGGCTTTGCCCAGGTGCCCCAAAAATACACTCCTAACAAGGGACACAAATGTGTCAAACCACATTCCTGGTGAAAGCAAAGGACCAAACTATACCTAGTCTGATGCTAAAATCTGAAATTGTCAATTATTTAGGTGTAGAGGCATTACTCAACACACAATTCATACCCATTAAATGTCATCAACAAACAATTATTTACCCAACTGAAAAGTGCTGTGTTATTGTTCTGAGTAAAACACCAACAGTCTGGCTAGGAAATTGGACTGTCTAAGAGACTAACAGAAATCTCCATTTTCACTAATTTTTAGCTACACTAATAACAATAAACTAATATCTTCTGTCTCCATCCTTATTTACCAAATTTAATATATTTACTCTACTCTCTGACACTTTTAGTGCCATTTGGTACCTACCTTCTCCACTTTCTGTGCACCATTGCTGATGACTAAAATTAGGTGACAGCCATTAAACAAGTTCATCTCCTGCTCTGTGTTACACATTCCAAACCAAAGGAACAGAGCCAAGGAGTAGAGAAAGGACTTGGAACTCAGAGGTCAGGTCTAGCACTGCCACCATAAGCACTTCCCACCACAGCAGGATGACAGGAGATGATCACAACAGTGCTGGGACATATTACATCAGTTTCATCTATATTCATCTACGAAGCCAACCTGAACAGAAAGAGGCTTGGACTAAACTAAAAGCAGTTCTTGTCCCAGCACCTAAAACAGCATCAGTGTTCTGGACACATCTGCATAGCACATTTTGGCATTTACAATACGTGATTTCAGACTTGCACAGAAAGTAGTCAAGTGGTCCTCAAGATCTAGGATATCTGCCTACAACTTCCAGAGTCTACTATAAAGGAGAACCAAAATCCTTGAAAACAATTATTTCTGCTGTAGTAATGAATTAACACCCTGAGACATGCAGCTCTCTTCTTTCGCTGAATATTTGCACAAAAACACTAGTAATGCTATCAATACTAAATAATTACCACACTTCTATAGGCCAGGACCTTGCCAAATTCAAGTTATTAATAACTGTGCTTAAGGAAGCAGTTTGGACAGACAAGGCTTTTCTGAATGAATTTAAGGGAGTGAAAGCTTGTAAAGCGCCTCTTAAGACTTCCTGAGACTCCCCCTTTTTTATTTAAAAGATTTCACAAATAGCTAAATAAATAAAAAATGGGAAAAATAAAAAACTTGGATTCCTGTAACTACTGTTTCTGCCTTTACTCTTTTCACAGTGTTACACACTAACTTTTTCTACTTTAGGCCTTAAACTTGCAACAAGCTCCCATTGGAGTCCTGTGGAAGACTGTGGGGTTGCTCACACATGAAAGGTTGTGGAACAGCACCTTGTGGTGAGACGGTGACTTGTTCTGTGTGTGCACCATGCCCAGCACAACCGGGTCCTGACACCACACGGCTCCTCGGCACGGGAGCTGTACAGAGACCAGACTGAACACAACTCCACGAGGTGAGGGTGAAGCGAGGCTGTCGTACGGGCAGTGGCGGCAACCACAGGGGTAACACCAACACCAAGGAGGGGAGAGAGAACCGGGATTACCTGCTGGGCCTGCTGCAGCAGCTCCATCCTCTCGTGCAGGATCTGGCTGTCAAACTCGCGGCTCTGCCTCAGGATCTGCCGCCGCACCTTCTCCACGGCCGCCCGCAAATCCTCCCGCTGCGCTTCCGTCAGCGACTCGCTCGCCCGCCTGCCTGGGTCCTGCTGCAGGGCATTGTACAGCGTGGCCTCCAGCTCCTGGATTTTCTAATGCAACCCAAATCACACACAGACAGGCTGACGTTTGAATCCAGCAAGCAAACGACCCACCAAGAGCTAGAGGAGAAGGCCAGCAAGCGAAGGCTAAGGCAGGAGGGCAGGATGGACACAGACAAGACAGAAAGCAGCAGGCGTGAGCAGTGAGGAGCATTCCACACAGAGTGCACGCAGCCTCCCAGCACAGATTGACACCCAGAGATGGGTCCTGTTCTAGCAAATCACTGATCCTTCCGTTTAAGAAAGATTCAGAAGATAGGTCTGCATTCAATACCTGATAAAACTCCAAATCCTGATGCTGAACATTACAAATTAAATTAAAACTAATAGAATTCCTTCAACTGCAGCTGAATTGTTAAGCCATCCTATAAAATAAAAAGACCACAGGAAAAACCGTGAACAGAAATCTCACTCTACCTCTCTGTGGCCCTAGTGACCTGACATCCATGGCTCACAGTCCACGTCACTGGCTTAGCTCCAAGTTGCCATAAGCAACGAAGGAAGGAACACTTGTATACACTAATCCCTCATCCGTCTCTTGCTGTCTGCCAGATTCCTAACATGATTCTCATGCACTGACCAAAACTGCAGCACTTTGCAAGGCAGAGAACACTAGAGAACTTCACAGTCACATGGAGAATTGTACTCTGAAGAGGAAAGGAAGGAACCATGGCAGTGTTTCCTTGATTACTGGGATTAATATGATCCTACCAAAAACCAGCATCCCGACTAAACAGTATTTGGATCAAGAGCATCTGACCACATCCCTTTGGCTCTCGTAACACCTTTCTGAGGTAGGTAATTCCATCCATATTAGTGATGCATAAAGAGCTGCACAGAGAGGTTAAATGTCTTGCCCAAGGTCACAGTGCTAGAAATAGTGCCTGCTTGCTTTTATCTCTGTTATCTGCTCTGAGCACTAGACCTTGCTTCTTCTCTGAAAACATTTTCCACATAAGAAACATTTACAGTGTATAAACAGTGCTTCAGGACATTGTATTTTGATTTCCCAAAGTCTAACTCTTAGCAAAGTTGTGTGTATAGTTTTACCAATTCTGGATAATTCCTAAGTGCTGTTTAGCCTGAGAAAAGGCAAGGTTGCAGCTTCTCTTTTGAAAACAAGGAAGGGTAAGGTTGGATAGGATCACGCAGGAAGGAATCGCGTAGGAAGAACAGGCATTCCTGATTTAGGATAGGTTAGCAGCAGTAATACTTACAAATGCTTCAGGAAAAGAAATGTTGGAAAAGTTCTAAAGTAATTTCTGGTGTATTTTAGCAGTCATGGTTTTTTTCATACATAAACCAGTTTTTCCCATTCCAGATGTACCAACAAGATGTTTGCATATCATAGAATAAAAAATGCAATGCAAAAATGTAACACTTGTAAGTACTATAATCCATTTCCTAAACTTTTGTTTAAGAAACAGTTGATTTCTAGTCCACAGGAAAAAAAAAAAAAGTAAAAAAGAATCCTATTTATAATTAAAAGAAAAAAAAACCCAAGCCCTGCATTTTATCAGATCTGTTCAAACAAAAATTTAATGACTTTTCTTTTCCTACCATGTATGCCTGGTCCAGAGCTTGCTTCCTGTAGTCGAGTTCTTCCTCTAAATAACCCTTCTGTTTACTGAACAGGTCCTGGGCAATAATAAAAACAAGGGAGTGTTTGTTCTTTATCCAAATTCATGAAGAATCATAAATGCCATCATTTTTATGCAAGCTTTCCACTTGAAAGCAAAAGAAAACCCATAGCAAATGACAACATTCATCCTAAGGATATCTGGAATATCAAATTTACGATAGTAGCACTTCAAATCTGTGTATCATGTTAACAAGTTGTACCTAGAAAGCATTGACCTCTACACCAGTGTACAAATTTGCCTGGACCTGACAGAAGTGCACAGAGCAGCAAAAGGTGAGTGGGGATGTACATGCATGTGGTCCAGTAGCTCTAACTACACAGGGCAGGCCAAGGGAGGGAAAGAGAGACACAAGAGAGGGCACTTTATAAAAACACGGAAATACCATCCTTAAAGAAATCATGGGGCAATCCCTATTGCTGTTGTTTAATCTCTTCTTCTAGGGAGGAAACCCAAACATGCAGGGCCACAGCTGGATTTTGCAGCACCATCCCATGACATGCTACTGAATCTGAAGTAACAACTCGATCCTCAGCCTGTACAGGCAGGAGATCAATTTAAAACAGGTGAAGTGATGCCCAGAGAGGTTGAGTGACTAGCTGAAGAGCTAAAGTAGTTTTCAAGATACCTAAGATTCACAGGGATTGTTTACTTAAGTTCTTAAAAATCAAACTCCTCAACTTTCACTGTTACTATATATAAACCCCACGGAGTGGGGTTTCAGTGGAACTCAGTATCCAAAACATGATGTTTCAACCAAGTTGTGGACATTCAAATGGTTGCCTGATTAGTCAAGCATTTAGAGTGTTTTGAATGATAGAATCATAGAATGGTTTGAGTTGGAAGGGACCTCGAAGATCATATTTATCCAACCCCTCACCATGGGCAGGGACAGCTTCCCCTAGAGCAGGTTTGATGATAGTAAGTAGAACATAAAATAGTTACTTAATTTTGTTAACTTTTCTTTCAAAGCAGGTTTTCACACTCAAAAGAATTAGTCGTAGAATGAAAAGCAGAAAAGCCTTATTACTGAATTTAATATTTTCTATCATTCTTTTTCTAGTCAACACACTTTTGCATTTCTTCAACATATAGAATAAATGCTGAATTAAATACATAGGGTTCTTAAGATCACTATTTACAGCAATTCAAATATTGTTGCTCTGGTTAGTTTCACTGGATATAGGAATGCCTCAAAGTCATTTACTTGGCCAAATTTTGCCATCAGACACATATGTGGACCTCTGACAACTTTTCTGTCAGTTGCCAGTGTAGAACTGGTGACAGTAGCAACATATAAGACTAGTATTAGAGGATTCAGAGGAACAAGGTGGTATTTGTTCTCTGTATAAGAAGTATATTATTATTATTTATTTTGTAAACTTGGAGTTCTTTTAATTATCTATTAATTAATATTGAAGGCAAACCCAACGTTTAAGTCAGACTTTGATCTTGGGGCTGGAATTTGGTTGGGATTCAAGGGCATCTATTGCTATGATAGCTATTTTAGAATCTTCTGTTCCAGCATATTCTAAATATACCTGAAGGGAAAGGGCCACCAACAAGTCCTGTAGGACATATTTTTCAGTCTTTGTGAACATTTCCAGAACTCTGTTCAGAATTCTGAGTTCAGAACTCTGGAGAATGTGATGTGGTATTAGATACCACGTTTATGCAACTGATTCTCACCATGACTACCCAGGTGGCTAATTTTCTGACATGGATGAATTACAGCAACTGCAAGGCTTTGTACAGGATGAAACATCACCATGCACTGTGAGTGCACATCAAAGGACAGGTCCTGACTTTCTTACAGGTGTCTGACACCACAGAGGTAGGTTGACTTGTCTGAGACTATAAAGTGGGTCAGAGCTACCACCAGACCCCAGAATAGGAATGCAGCTGCCCTGATCATGTTACTTCTCAAAAGGGATAGTAAAGGCTGCCCACAGAAAGCAAGAGGGTAGAAAACAAGAATAGACCTCAAACCCTTAACACGGGTCTCAAGGACAACTAAACCAGTGCTCCGTCTTTCTAAAAGTATCATGCTAGAATGTAATTTCTCAACTCATTGAGTCAATCATTAAGGATGCAGATTCTCATATTGCTGTGTTAAACAAATAGATGCAAGAGCTATCCATAGTAAGACTTGAAAACATCACAGATAATAAGGGGGAAGATAATATATCAAGCTATAAACCCCTCATTTTTTCCAGTTCTCTTTACAAAAGAATCCAGTATTTGTGGCAAATTTCCCTTCCCCAAGCCTTTGTATTTTTCTATAACAAGACTTAAAAATCAAGAAATGCTAAATGTGGAAAGTATCTTATCTATGTTAAGGTACAATCAGTATGACAAGTTACACTCAAGACAAAACACAGTCTGAGCACTTCTATTTTTGTTTGCAGTTCAAACACACACTTCTTCAGTGGCCCTGGGCAAATCACTTAACCTCCCTGTCTCATTGTCCCATTCTTTAGGATGAATGCAATGCTGCTTATTTATCTACCCATAAAAGGTGTGGTGAGGATTAATCAGTGCTTGGAGCACCACTTGAAGATGTGAAGCATAGCATGCACGGTAAACCAATAAAACCAAACACTTCCTCTAAAATTGTTCAACATATGGAAAAACAAGGTCAGTTTGTTCTCCAAAACAGAACTGCTTTTTGAGAAAACATTCTGTCTTTAGGCATTAAGGCCATGGGGCAAGAAAGGTCATGTGGAGTAAGAGGTCTTGACAGCTTGTCCAGAAGCTGAGTACCAGAGAGCAAAGAAATACCCATGCCAATTCTAGCATTACCCCAACATTAAAAACATGACGCTGCTGCCTGACAAATTAATACACAAAGAATGCACAGAGACAATTTCACATTGTTTGGTTAATGTGCTCTCCAGTTATGACTTTGTGCCCTAATTAGTATATATTACTGCTATTTTTGTTCTATATAGACTTGAAAGTTTTGTCTCACCCTAAAGAGTACAAGCAATAGATTGTTCTAGAAACCAAAACACTTGCCTATTTACCATGAAGCCATCTCTGTTAGGCAGAGAAAGGCAGCAAACCTGCCTGGGATGAAATATATGCACATTCCCTTGAGGTGAGTTTTAACTAAATGAGTTATACTTTTAGCTATCATTTCTTACCTTCTCATTCTCCAGGTCTAACATCTTCTGTGTCAGTGCAGCTTCTGTCCCCTCTATCTGTTTCAACCACTACAGCAGTGTGAAGAGAAAAAACAGAAAATTAACAGAGATTTTGAAAAGGGTTCTACCAAACGCTTTGCAAGTTTGTTGCCAGCATTTCCAGGCATATGCTCCTCTCATGCTCTCTATTCACTCTGAAGACACACGTGAGTAAACCAGTTGTGAGAGCACAGGCAGAATGGAGAACTGCAGAGACACACTAAAGACTAACAAGTGGAGGTTGCTTTCCTACAGTAAGTGAAGAGGGGTTTTCTGCTGTAAAGTTCAATAAGTAAAATAGACTTGGGTCAAGAATGCAAAATCAACCTGATTGTTTCTTACTCAAATGCTTGTTGGCCTGATTTGTGAAGCCATCATCTCACTTCAGGCCTCCAGTCCTGCATTTTTTCAGAGGGCAATTTAAACAAAAGACAAGGTGGAAAACTCAGCACTTAATTCTGCACAGTTTGCTGCACTCTTTGTGGGAAGAGGCTCATTTGTAAAACATGGGTAATGTAGAGGGATAAATAAAACAGACAGACAGACAGATGGAAGCTCTTGTAGTTGCTACTGTGACTCCCTTACCATTATGGTGACATACAAAACAATCAGAATGAAGAACAGCCTTGCATTCCAAAGGTAAAAATTACACATCGTAATAGCTAAATGCATGGATAAAGGTTCTTGCTTAATTACTAACCATCACCAGGATTATGTTAATATTTCCATTTAAGTTTATTGGAATGGATGGGAACGGTCAGTTCTGAATTATTTCATTTCATTTCCCTACTAGTCTTCAATAAGGACCCATGATGAGCTTACAGAGAGCAGATCTGCCACTGGTAATTATCACTTTCCTCAAAAGCCTTGTTTACAAACAATGGACTTCTCATAGCTGCTTTAAGTCTTTTGGTAACCTTTGCACATCAGCTTCTTTATTTTAGTGTTTTGGTGAATTCATTATGCCTCAGACTCAAAGGAATTAATGACATACTACCTTTTTTTTCCCAAGGTTTACATAGGAAATTTCAAACCAAAGTTTACAGCTTATGAAACGTGAATTTATTAATTCATCATTTTGAACCTTCCACTAATTAAGAGATTGATGAATAAAAATGGAACTTTATCTGCTTAGCAGGTTAGCTTTCTACAGAAAAAAACTAACAGGAACACCATATTCCCCAGAGGTTCTATTTTCACCATCTTTGTTTTCTTCATTTCAAAGGTGACAAGCTGAAGATATTCCTAAGGAAAGCCTCACCACGGATATGCAGCAAGACCATGAGCATTCTGAACTTTTCAAATCAATGGAAATGGGAAATCCTGAGCATCTCTCACAGCTACCCTCAATCAAGTGAAGGGTTATTTGAAAAATTAGAGGTCTAATTTTTTTTAAGGTATGCAAATGATAAGCAAAACAAAATGTTGATTCTGATCTTTCTATGCCTGTTAGCCTTTCATGAACCAAGGGGCACAAGAGACACAAACAGTATATTTGGGAGTCTACATCTTAGCCTTTTATAGTGGGGTTCTTTCTCTTTCATTTTCTGCATGTGAAATGCTAAAATCATTACCTTCTCTTTTAATGCCACAACACAGTGAAAACTACAGGGATTTTAGCCCTTTTCCCCATTTTTGTTTTGCTTACAGCAATTACTCATTTAAATTAATGATAATTAATTACCTAATGTAGATTACTTACTTTATTTAGATAAGTAGATTATCAACATTATATCAATTAAAGCAATTATTAAAATTGCTCAAATTTTAATTTAAAATATCTGATTCTGAATTTCAACAATACACCAGGAAAGATTTAATGGAAACGTGAAAAGGATGCACAGAGCTTCTTCAGAGAAATATGCAAGTCTTTCTTAGTTCTAAATGTCACACCTTTCATATACAGATTATATTCTCTGGAAGTAAAGAACTAGCCATACAGAAATGAGTGACCTGATTGATTACTTATCTTGTGCAAACTACTTTTTCCTATGTCCACCAATTTACAGAGGAAAGGACCACTGACCACTCTGAGCTTTTTCAGCCATCCACAGAAATGAGCCTAAAAGAGACCACGGGCACCTTATAGAGGATACCTTACAACTGCTTCCAGAGCACTGAGGACACCAGCACTTCTGGGAATGAAGCCTCTTGTGTTAAGTGGATTTTTAGTACCTTATGCTAAGGGAGTATCTCCAAAACATGTTTTTATTTTTAAACTGGGTTTCTTTCTTAAGTTTGGCTTTACCTCAAGACATCACAATCCCAACATTCATGTAAGGATGCTCCAGTGCAGATGACCTGAACAGAAAAGCTGAGCTTCCCTGGCAAAGTTATGAGATATGTTAGAAGACACGGTCAGTTTTTAGCAGAGAAAAATATTTACTGAATGCTACCTTTTCACAGAGGGAAAGCACAGTCCCAGCTTGGATTATTGCAACCTGCTCTTCATTTCTCAAATTCTAAAATACAAAAAGATATATTTTAAATTGGATTAAAAATTCATCCCTTAACACAAAGCAGTATGTTTTAACCATACTTCAAAAAATAAATCAGTTATAACATTTAGGACTATAGATATGACCAAAAAGGATCCCATGACTGAAAGTACTGAAAGGTAAACCAAGGGTGCCTAGTTCCACTCTGTTTCAGCATACCAGCCCCACAACACCTTTTCAACAGATCATTCAATGAAACAGATCATTCAGTGAAAATTAATTGGTTTCAGTCAGGGATTTTGCCATTTTTTTCCCGTTTTTCCCAGCTCACTGGACTAAGCCTTGCAGCAAGTGAATCTCACCTTCGTGCACTTCAGACTTCCAATTAAAGAAAACAAAGCAAAGAGTAAGTGCCATAGAAACCTCCACAGGACTTGCAACATAACATGCAAATCCAGAACTTAAAACTAGTAATATAAGGACCTCAACCTGTTACATCTAGCTATAAACTGGACTCAGCTCCCTGGATGTTTGTGCACCAAATGTGTGACTAAGATTTTATACTGTATTTAGCAATAAAGAGGAAAAAGGGGAGAAAGTTATCTTTGACTTTCTCCCAGAAAATCCACTCCTAGCAGTGATAGCCTTCACAGCAGAAGATGCTACTGTTACTACTCAGGAGGGATAGTTCAGGACTTGGTCTGGCTTTGACTTCTGTTTTGTATCTTTTCACTTTGCATATTCCAGTGCCTACATTCTGTATCAATCAGTCAAGACCAAATCCTACCTTAAAAAAGTACTCTTTTCACTACCATCAGTTTAACTAAAAAATTTAATGTTGCAAAAGCCATTCCTAACCATTCATATTCTTCATGCAGATACAGGCATATCAAAATCACCCTGTGCACTGTCTTGGATGTTAATACCTGCTGTAGAGAAAAGAAATTATTTAAACATGAAACTATAGGTTTAAAAGTAAAGAAATGTTACCCCATTATCTCCAAGAATATCTAGTTTCTTCATAAGTTCAGATATATTCACATCCTGAAAAAGATGTTCAACACTTATTTTTTATGAAGTAGGTCAAAAACAGTTTTTATATTCTACATTTTATGTACCCTTTATTCACTTCTGTGTGTGAAAAGACTTCAAATGTAAGTGAAGTAATAGTTTTGCATCACAGTTACAAAAGTAATTACTGATATTTTAAGACAAAACTGAAAGTCTCTCTCAATTATAACCAGCAACCTGGATATCTGTGCATGAGGGCAGAATGTTCCTGTATCATTCACACTTATCATCCTGCTAATGTGTGTAGAGGAAAGATCAAAACTGATAAACAGGTTTAAAAGACATAAAGAGAAAGGGCTTAAAAGACTTTGTTTGTTTGAACTGGAGCACCAACCACATCAAGCTACAGAAGTTAAAAGGACAGAGAGCATGAACAAATAATTGCTAAGAAGGTTTGCTTGGTGGTTTGATTTTTATTTTCTTTGTTAAACAAAACCATGGAGTTTCCAATCAGCCTTACAGTGGCAGGAGGGAATGTGCACAGTGGGCTGATCATCCTCCTGCAAACATTTTCAGCTCATCATCTTTTTGATTAGAAATCCACATTTCTCTGCCACTCAGCTCTGACATAATGAACTGAACAAGCCACTGAAATAAAGAAAACCACTCCTCTGATTCAAAAAAGAGAGGTAAAAATTAATGGAATCACATAATCATAGAATATGCTGAGCTGGAAGGGATGCATCAGGATCACTGAATCCAACTCCTGGCCCTACACATCATCATCCCCACGAGTCACACTGTGTGTCTGAAAGCATTGTCCAAACACTTCTTCAACTCTGTCAGGCTTGGTGCTGTGACCACTTCCCTGGGGAGCCTGTGCCAGTACCCAACCACCCCCTGAGTGAAGAACCTTTCCTGACAAAATTCATGTGATATCTGTATTTAACACTGTTCCAGGATCCATTCCTAGGCCCCAGAACTCTATTTAAGTTGTTGGAAAGGGTTATGGAACTGTTTAACCATAGGTAATCTTATTCTCCTGAACTCTCCCTGAAGTTTGGTCTGCAAGTTAACATGGACCAGGGATCATTTCCACTCACAGCCTGTATGCAGCCATGCTATTTGAAGGCAGAAAGCCTTGAGGGCATGGGAATAGACTAGTCCAAAATGCTTAATACATACACATAAAGCAGAAGAGCCTTGTTAAACGCTGCCACCCTCAACTTCTACTCATATTCAGCAATTAGAAAAGGCCAACATGTCACAGGGCCATGTGTAGTGTTCAAGTTTTTCTATCCTGAGAGATCTCCTCCCTCTCTTCTCAAAAACTTCAGGGATGTTCCCAAATGCTACATGAGCTATTTAACTGTGCACATCAGTAACTGTGGAATGTTGCAGATCCTAATACACTTGTGTTTGGATTGCTGTTAAAAACAAAACTATTGATTATGACCAACACTGACAATCCTGAACAGAAACTTCTTTAGCCAACGAATTACACTACTGAAGAATGGAATTTACTAAGACATGCAAGTTCTTGCATCTATTGAGCCAGAAATAATCATTCTAATAATTTATTTCCATATGATGCATAAAGGAAGAATCAAAACCAAATCAGATTCTGCATCATTCTGGAATCTACATTGCTACTGATGGCTAATAATTTTGAAAAGCACTGAAAACAGATAAAAGGTCAACAATGTCAGTCCAATGTCAGCAACAATGCCCATATTAGGCATTACCTTCCAGGTAAGCAAACTGAAGGGCAGATTGAAAAGAATCCACCTGTTAAGGCATAGCACAGATGACAATGGAAAAAAATGGGAATTATGGATCCTGGTACACTGCAGCTGCTACAGCCAACATGCAGAATAGAAAAACAGGTAAGCTAAAAGTGGGTCGGGCTCTATTTGTAGGTGATATGCTAACTGATGACTCTTGGTGTGCTTTGGGAGATGAGTATCCAACCAAATCTGTAGGTAAGAAGCAGCTTTTAACTTTTCTTTCAGACTACTCAGTTTCCTAAAAATATGCAGGGACAATTTCCATTTATTTCCTCTAGAGATCATGCTGTGCTCATTAAAGCACTGAATAGCAACAAGCCTCCATTAGAGGACTTGTAAATACAACTAAAACTTCAACCATAAATCACCAGTAAGTGGCACTGAGATTTTGCTTTAGTTACTTGCAGAAAAGTTACCCTGGTGTGTTGTGCAACATTACTGGCAACACAAGTCTGAATTCAATCTTAAGTGAACCAGCTTGCAAATCAAGTTGCACAAATAGCCTGTTCATGGGGGAACAGGAGTGAAAAGAGTAATTCTTTCTTCCTTATATCAGAAGGTAATCAAGGGAGATCCTGATGTTTATCTTGTTCTAAATAGTTCCACCTATCTGAATGAGTGTTGGGTCAGGCACCTCATGATTCAAGGCCCTGGCCTTGGCAAATAACTTTAGCATATTCATTCAACAAAGAAAAGCCTTCACTAAACTAGGTGTAAAATAAGGACTGAATGTCATATTTCTGAACTCAGATGAAGACATTTAATATCACGAATCATGCACTGTAGCAAGCCTGACAATGAATCACATCAACATCCACATTCTTCCCTATACCAAATGTAAATTATATTGATCAACCATCCTTCAGTCTAACTGAAGAACTCCTGAGAGGACCAGATCACATTCTTATGAAACCGTTTCCCCAGATAAAAATATCTTTTCTTACTAGGTGGTTTTTTTTTGGCATTTTCTGCCCTGGCAAGTGTCAAACCATTTGTTTGGATATTAGTCTGGTTATTCAAGAAAGGCTCCTTGCATCCAACTGTTTCTAGTGCTCTGAAAATACCTTTATTCCTTCCTGATGGCAGAACAGCTGAAGTGCACTTCCATTGTTTTCAGGAAAGGTGGTTATATGAAGATTAAATGCTGGTGACCTTCGCTCTCTCTCCTGAGGAAAGATTGTTTTAAAGACAACATTTGTGATTATACGTTAACATTTATTCCCCACCTTTACAAAATGTAATTGTACATTAAAAAGGCAGATTCTAGTTCTCATTCCACATCTATTCTATTTCCTCTTACTTTTACGATATTTGAAGAATTTTGGCTAAATACAAACATATCAGCTGTCAGATGATTCCATGCACACAGATCCTGCAAAGCTACCTGACTCTATCCAGCTGCAGAACCCTTGCAACACTGGCCCTAATTGACTGGAGCCCTAAAACACTCCACAGGTTTTTATGTTGATTATAACCTTCTTTAACTATTATTTTCTTTCATGGAACAATAAAACAATTTAGAAAGAAGAACTGCAGAAAAATAATTTAAACTCCGTCATGAAATAGTATTATTGAAGATTTTCTCACTAAAATTAAACCTGTGTGTCTGTTCCATGTTTATTCTACAGTCTACCTTCCTATTAGAGCATTTAAAATCCCCATTCATATTCACTCCACAAGCCAGGATGTCAGAATATGTTGAAAGGCAGCACTATTCTACAGTTACGATGTTCTTTGTGCCAAACCAAAAAATTATAAATTCCCATTTATCTAAAAACTATAGAGTATCTAAAACTTAACTAGTCCATGTACATAACTCCAAGCATTTCTTCAAAATACCAACCTATTATTTCTTCAGAAGGCAGAAATAACATAAAATGATAAACAAGCATTTTTACCTAAATTAAATTTTAATGTGCCTGTGAAAAATGACTGGACTGAAGGCTCTGGGCAACCAAGACATTGGGTCTTACTCTGAATTCTCTCTGGCCATGATCTCATGAGCAAGAAACACCAGATTTCATTACAAGAGGACTCTTTGGCAACATGAGCTTCATTTTCTCAGAGAGACCACTACTACAAATATTGTATTTACCATGACCATCCATGTATTACTCCTTTTCCTAAATCACAAATGAAGGGTTTTAAGTGATGTGGCAGGCAGGCTGCATCCATTCACTTAAGCAAATTACAAAGCATGGAAAATCTTGTTCATTAATTAGGTTAAACCTAATTTGAAACTACAATGTAGAGAGAAAATTCTCCATAGTCTATGCAATTTTCTCCCTCTGAGGTTTTGTTTTAAATAATATTTACATCAACAGCCTAATTCTGGGCTTAAAATGGGCTTAAATAGTTACTGTTGTAAACCAAAACCAGACTTTAATTCTTATCTAAATTCAGTTATGATTTTAGATAATGTTAAAAATTCATCAGTTGCCAGGGCATTCAACTCACCTAAATTTGCTTGCTTTAATTGATAAATAAATGATTGTGTTTTATACTTTACCTAATTTTCATCTGAAATAACTTAACTGCCCTAAAAAATACTCCACTGATTACCAGAAGAACTGATGGTTTTCCTGAAGCATTGCACTGTCAGTCACATTTGTGTCTACATGCTTGTCTACTAAGGAAAAAATCTTTTCTTCCAATCACACAAAAATACTTCCATTGTTATTCTGTGAAAGAAGCTTTCCAAGCATTGGCACATGACAAAACCTTACATGACATACTGAGCTGTTTCTGATGTGATTCTTCCATGTGAAAAATACATTTGTGCAGGAAGTATTGAAGAATATTGGTTCATTCCTTAAGAAATCTTTTTTGGACAGTTTTATTTCCAAGAACACCCACAATTTAGGAAGCAATTTCTAGTGCAATGGCCAATTCAAATGCTAAATTTTTCTCTACTTTACTTACAGTCCTTTAATAAAATATAAAGATATGTATTAGAAAGCACATCTATTTTTCTGAACATCTACTGAAATTCTAATAACCGAAATTCATAATTTTGAATTTAATGGGCTATGAAATCAAAACATATGGTTGATAAAGGATGAAAAAAAGATTAAGAAATGTCAGACAAAAAGAACGTCCACATAACAGGAAGACATGACATTTTCATCTTTATCAGAGGAGTTACACATGCCAAGATCTTTGGTGAAACGTGCTAGGTGATAAAATGGAGGAGTGACAATGACAGGTTTCTCAGAAAGTTTATTCTAAGCAGTGTTAAGAATGCTGGTGATCTTTGAAACTGAACAATGTGTCATCAGGCAATACAACCATGTGACAGCTGTGCACCACACAGCTACTTTCGTGTTACTAAATTCCACATGAGCCCAATTTGTGAGGGGATGAGAACCATTGCTTTCAGTTGTAATCACAGGCTGCATGTTCAAAGTGTTAATTACAAATAATTTTGCTTATTTCATTTATGCAAAGTATAGAATTTGTTTGCTTAATTTAAGATACAGAAGTTGTATTTCTGCTTTAACACTTTTCTTTGGCAATGCTGGAGGTTTGGGGTTTTTTTCATTTTTCATTGACTGAAGCCAATTCTTTCCAGTCCATGACCACTTTAAACCACGAAAAAATGGATTTAAGGTAAGAGGAATTCTTTGGAAGCTGCTATCAAAATGTGTTCTTTTTAAGATAATTTTACTTCATATGAATGTTGTCAATTTAAGTCAATGTAATTTAAAGCAATTATACACTGATGTGATGGATGTGTCAGATCTTTAGTCAGATCATTGCATGCAAGATGTGAGAAGGTGTGTTAATTTAATCAATGCCAGCCAAGGCTGTAGTATACATACCAAGTGACTTTACATGCAGGAAAGGAGAAGTTATGGAAATGAAACAAATAAAAAAGGCAAAATATTGCAAAACAAAATATTTTATTAGATGAAAACCAAACTATATGCAATTTATATTAGCTATATTACATCTTTATAAACATTAGTGAGCATTCTCTCCAAAACATATTAAGGCAGTGGCATCAATTATCCCAAGATACAACATTTAAAAAATAGATACCTAAGTGACTTCCCTTAAACATGCACCAGACATCAGTAATCTTTACAGGAATTTCAGCTTGGGTTCAAACATAATTTCTGCTCCATTTGAGAGTTTGCAACAGAGAGAATCTCTTACTTCAAGCTCTAGCACTCTGAATTCTAACAGCTCATTCTGGTCTTTTGCATCTTGCATCTCATTCTTCAGCTGATGCTCTTCTTGTTCCATTCTGTAAATCTGTGAGACAAACACAACATGGTAACACCCTGTAAGCACTAGAAAAGACACTGCACAGAGTTACAAGCCAGGGTTTTAGACAAAACTGATAATTATTTCCATTTTTCTTTACACATCAGGCTGTGTCTTAGAGATAGAAAGGAGCATCACATCAGAAAGTATTTATGAGAATTGTCAGCAGGAAATGGTCAATGTCCTCTTAGAGTAATAATCTGGAAGTAGCATAAAAGTGATATGAATATTGTATCTAAGTAAGTTAAGCACTAGAAGTTTTCTTTTAAAATCCAGCAAATGAAACTGAATTACATTAACATTTGGATAGACTGTTCTCATTGCCTTTGCCTAATTAGACATCTAATTTTTACACTGTATGAAAGACAATGATGAAGTGGTTTTAATGACTACTTTTTAATTTGCCAGAATTTTGCCTTGGGGTACTAACAATGACAAAATAGAAATTCAATACTGGCTATTAATTATGCCAACTAATAGCTTTGGTCAACTGTCTAGTTTAACTGGGTGATCTTTTTCTTTGTACAAAACTAAATGGAAGTGTGACATCTGGCATCATGTATTTTAACATTTCTAGTGTCCATGTAAGTGTCCAAATAAATTAAACCTGGCTGTAGCTACTTTTATCATGATTTTTAAATTTGGTTATCTTATTTTTATTGTATTAATATCAAGCTACTAGTTAACAAAATTAGTTCTTTGTCTTCCTGAGTTATTAGCCAACTTTTCCACTATCAACAAAGAACAATGCAGATGCTCAGCTCTGACAGTTAAAATAATAAGCCTTAAATCAATCCGTATTACTTAATGTGTGGAAAACTATAAAAACATTCAAGGGAGCAGGCAATTTTTTTAGGGGTCAGGACAATAATAACCTTTGTGTAACTGTGTATTTTGTTGGACACTAGAAACCTCAGCCAGCTTGGGATGTACTGGTGGCTATCCATGTAATTCCACAATAAAGAGCAGCTTCGATTCCAGAAGAATATAAAGGCATATTGGTACTTTAAACAGAGAGTTTTGATTAAATTTCTGTTTCTGGTGAGAAATAAAGCAATTTCATGCTGATTTTATACTACTTAGTGCATTGAATTTCTTTTAAATAAAGGGCAACAATGGTGAAAATATTCCCACTTACCTTCTCTAGCAACTCCTGATTTGTTCTAATTAACAGCTGCTTTTCTTCTACCCATTTTGAATCCTGCGAGGAACAAGAGCATTGAAAATACATGTTTTGTAAAACAAGACAAATTAATGACTACAACAATTAGATTTCAGGCATCATTTTACATTCAAGTATAAAATGGTCACACATTGAAAAAACAAAGCTATCATAAATATTTCAAGGATATACAGCATTTTATGCTACAGTTAAAATAAAAGTTCCTGTAGCAGTCTTTTGTTTCCTAGTATGTTCCAGCTAGCATGTACTTTAAAATCTTTACATGTAGCAATTGTGGGTCACCACAGTTACATACTTTATGTCATTTTAAAAACATTTATTTACTCAGCTGAACTCAAAACTATTGCTTTCCATTGCAAAGGTTTGGAAACTTTCATGCAAAATCATCCCATTTTAAGTACTGCAATACTTAAAGGGATGAAAGGGATGAAAATGCTTTAATTACCCCAAATGACCAAAAAGAAGCTTCAGTAATATAAAGTTAATTATTCTCTGCTAAAAATCTGAGAATATGGCTAATACACAGTGTTTGTGACAAGAAATTCAAGGCTGTGGAGGAAGGGAAGTGATGCAAGACATTGTATACTCCATTTGGAAATTGTATTTCTAATCAATCACTTGTTCCAAAACCTTCTTTCCTTTTAGGTTTTCCCATGGCTTCAACAGGCCTCATCAAATATCCCTTTAAAGAACCAAGCTACAAAAACTCATGGCCAGCTGGACATTCAGATTTAACAGACTGTAACAGCCAAATTTGCTCTTGTTTTTCCTGTAGAGAAAACTATTTACATAACCTTCCTCATGCTGCTCTAAAAAGTTTATTAAAACAATATCTAACGCTTAATATGCCATTCTAACTCTAGATCAAATTATCTTCTAGGTTCAAGGGATGATTATTTAAAATCTAAATGCTTTTACTAAACTATTAAGGATAATGCATTCTTTTTCAGGAAGGTATCTGCACACCGATGTTGCACAAGGAATCAATGAAATCTGGATATCCCAGTCCATCAAATATCCCTGAAATGTCAATCTAAAGTATTATGATATTATATTCAGTCCAATTAGCACTTTTTAATGTTTTAGTTTTTCTACTTACTGTCAACTACAATTTCATATTGTGCTGTTCTCTCTCTGCTTTTCCACTCATACATAAAAATGCATTTCATGTAATAAATAAGCTCTTTGTGGTTGTGACGTTATAAAAATAACATACTAAAATGAGTACTGAAAGGCATTACTCTTGTCAAAAATTTTTGAGGCAAATGAAAGAAATGTTGAAAATAAAGTCTGGTATCTAGTTTAGTATTTAACTAGCATTTTACTAAGGTCAAGGAATGAAGAGTTGCATGCTCAGACTTAGGGTGCATATCCCAATGCATGGAAATGGTAAATGTATCCACATGGTAAGATTCAACAGCTACATCAGACCTGCAACTTCAACCACTCCAGTTCACACAAGCAGAAAGGCAGATCAATCTTCTCTATTGATAATAAATTTCTGCATCTTTCTTGATGGAGTCCAGCTACACTTTCTGAGCAAACCACCAGAATTGTGCTTACACACCAGGTCACTGAGAGAGTTAAGCATTCATCCATCTGGCATATCACATACACCAATACTTTATTATTTACCATTATTAATACGTTTTAAGAATTTCTTTGCTTAATATAAAATTTCTTATGCATGCACCTCAATGTATCATGTAGAAATGGATTATTAGTTTTGTGTTACTTCTGGGGGAATACTGACAGGTCCAGCCAGAAGAGGGATTAACAAAAGCCATTGACAGTTATTTTGAAATTACACATAACTTGTTATAAACCAAGCTTCACACAATTTTGTTACAACAAACTTCTAATCTCATACTCTGAAATTGACTTCAGGAAATTTTCTGGAATAATACACTTGGATCTTTTGATTTATTATTTCCTTTACAAACACACTTTAGGGGCTGGCTCCCAGAATGAACATTCCACAATTATTATTAAACCATCATCACTATCATAACTGTCTAAATGAGAAAACAATAATAAAGTAATTTTTTAAAAAATCACATAGTGCACAAAGAAATCAGTTTATCATCACAACCATTTATTTTGTCGACTGTAAATACTAACAGGTCAGAAGAACCAAGCAGGTGCTAGAGCTCCCAGGAGAACATTGTGATCCCCAGTGTGGAAAGCTAATGCTCAGTGTACAAACCACCCCACTAGAAACAACATCATAGTGCTCCTTAAACATCCCTGCTCACCTTCTCAGGGAAATACAAAGTTCTGAATCTCAAAGTGATAACTAATTAAATTCTAATTTCCAGATATACCTTTTTTGACCTCTTGCAGAAAAAAAATCACTGAAGTAATTCCTTACATGGGTATCCAAATTCATTTATCTTATTTACATACACAGTACTTACATTACACACTGTACAGTCAACTATCCTGTTAATATTTTCAACTACACAGCAATTTGCCCACAACATCTTTCTCATCAACTAATGAAAATATCAGCAGTAGATGCTTGAGAAGTCTTTGGTTTCATTTCTTCTTCCAGAAGTTCAGTGGGTCATCATTTTTAGATTGGTAACATATTCTCAAATTTTAGTACTATTGTATTTACATGGAATTCACTAAGCAAATTGCAATTTGTGTGGAAGCTAGCATAAATTATTTTTGTCCTTAATTTGAATATGTTTCCCAAACCTTTGCATTGATACGGAATCTTACAGAAAATTTTTCTTACAAAGAATAAACCATAAAAATAGTGCTATCATTCATTTGGCATTATATGTAGTTTGTGTTAACTGCTAAAGGATCATCAGTCTTTGAAAAGTATATCTATAGCTAGCTCTATCTTACTTTATGACTATAAGCTACCTGCAAACTTGAATTCTTATTTCAAAGAATAAAACATAAGATAACATCTCCCCAATTTCTACTGTATGTTCTAGCAGTCACACAACTGAACAACTTGCAAATACATGCTCACAACTCTTAATGAGACTTCCTGAGGGCCCTAGACAATATTAAATATGCATCAGTAGACACATCTTTGGTGAGTATTTACATATATTATAGACACTGAAGGCCTGATTTTATTTACTTTGTGTGATGGTTGGGGAATCTGAAAGCAACTGGGCCCTCTGAGACTTTAAACCCAGGAAATTAACACCAGAAGTGGCTTCCAGTAACCTGACTGGCTCAGTGTTCATATCTCTAGTGTGCCTAGAAGTTGGGTTTCTTAAAAATTTTTCTTTGGTACACATCAAAAATATTCTCCAGTAGAAATATAGAATATTTATTTTATTAGAATTTATAACAAATACTAACAAAAAGAGAAAGCCCTTCACCAAATGACAATGGGAAGAGAATGTGCATGTACATGTGGTTATTTTGATACTGTGCTTTAGTGTATTATGTGTTAGAAAATCAGTCTGTAATGACATTTTCTTAGACTGTAAAAACCTTTCCTTTATTTAAGCAATCTAGTGCTCCAGTGGCAATTAAGCTGCATCATTCACACCAACACACCAGTAAGCAACGAAGATGGCAAGGGCACCACTGCATGCAATGGAGAACATGATGTGGTGGAGGACATTAAGAGAGCCTTTTACCTGTCCTTTCTCGATTAGAGCTTTCTCCAGGTCCTCAATTTTTGCCTGACACCTGAGAAGATCAGCTTGTAGTTGTTCACGAGTCTGGGGGGAAGGGAGAAATCAAAAGTAAATACATTTTCTACTATTTTATGGGCCGTCCCATCAGCTTTTAATGTTTTGCACTAAAATAGTTGCTTTTGTGTTTATGTCACAAAATATTTGAAGCTGCCAGTTTAACAGGATTTTTCCTTCCTAGCTTAAAAAGACGTTAATATCCCATATTCGGTGACAAAGTTCTTACAGGGGAAGAAAAAATAAATTTAGAAACTGAAAGAGCTCTAAGAAGCTATTCATAAGCTTTAGTAGTTTAAGGTAATTGGGAAAAAAGAGACAAGGGAGAAAGAGAATTGCATTAAGCACTGAAAAAGGCCTTTAGGTAAATGAAATATATTGAACCAAAACAACTTACACATCCCATAAACAGCATATGCTGCTAAGTTTACCTCACATTCCTCACTTTTCCTCACTATTATTGCACTCACCACTACACTACAGTGGGTATTACCCTCTAAGTCCAGTGATGCCTTAAAAGGGACTGGATCATACAAGGTACTACACAAAAAAAAGGATATAAAACAAAGCATGTTTCTGGAGACCCTCAGCCACTGAGGCTCACTGAGCTACAACAAGAATTTTCTCCACCCTACTTCAGGTACTTTTTCACCCAAACAGTTTATATATGCCTAGAGGGATGTTTTTCCTCCATCTTTGTGTCCTTGATTACCTTAAGCCTCATCTAAAAGTAACAGGAAATGTTCATCCCACCAGAATAAACCATGAAAAAAGCTACTTTTGACTCAGTTCAGAGATGAATTTGCAGGGATGTGCCAAAAAACCCAAAAATGACATTAAAAAGAGATAGCAACAATTTCCAAGTCTACAAAAAAGTACAGTGTGTAAATGACTGCAAAATAAAACTTTAAAAGGCCCATGAAGGTAAAGAAAATATACAATGGTGTCTCATAATTGGCAAATAGATGACTGCCCCTGAAATCCTTTTTTAATAGTACATGGAGTTATGCCCTCCATCCTAATTCTATCTTGAGAACTGATCTTCAAAGTCTTTATAGCTTTCCTTGGCTAAGTGTCCTACTTAAAAAGAGAGTGTCAAAACTGACTAGGCTTTTGTAAGATGCTAAGAACTCTAATACATAAAACCAAAACCAGTAATTCTACTATTATAAGAGCTATATTTCACAGGAAAAGATAAAAATGAAGTGTATGTTGGTTGAGTCCTTTCCCACCCGTAATTTTTAAACACATTAAAATCATTGTCCTTCCACATTCTTAGCAACACACTGCAGTGGCACAGCACAGTGAAGCTCTCATGTACCAAGGCAGTAACACATAATAATTCACAGTATTTAATGTTTCTCCATTTTGGGGGTTTGGGGAAGTTGTAGAGGGAAGAAGGTCAGAGGTTTTTAACTGCCAGCTCATGTTCAACTTGGTGTCCATCAGGAGCCCCCACGTCCTGTTGTGCAAAACTGCTTTCCAGTGAGCCAGAACCAAGATTTGGTTCAGATTTTTGATTCAGATTTGAGTCAGATTTTTAATATACTCATATGATGGAAGTACCTAAGTACTTGTAACAACCTATCCTGTGATTCATTTAAAATCCATCATGTCACCATCCAAATTGCAGGTTCAAATGGGTTATCACTCTCCTAGCATAGAAATCTTTAATATATTATAGATGCCAGAATAAAGCACAATGACATCTTTGTTCTGATTGCACCATTGAGAATCTAAATTATCACCTTTCTTACAATATCCTCTAATCCTCAACAACACTGGGCTTTGCATTTCACTGACCTGCAAAGATACCTCCTGCTATTCGAAATTGTTTCAGCTTTTTCTGTTATTCCAGAGTTAAAAGAATTTCAGTTAAAAAATTACCCTTGCTTCTCTCTCTGCATCCAGGGTTCCACCAACTTGTTCTTGGAGCAATGCATATGCTCTTTGCAAAGCTTGATACTCTCTTGTTAGCTGGCAAAACCTGAGTTCAGCTTCTTCTTTAGGTGTGCTCTTAAAGAGGGGGGAAAAGGGGATTTGTATAAATACACATAATAATGGGTTTGTCTCTAGAGAAGACAGACTTGCAAACTTAACAACACAACTCATGCTAAGTCTCAAAAGTTTAATAAAGGTATAAAATCCTAGAACAAGTGGGAAGGGAAGGAAAGGAAGGAAGGATGATGAATAACTGTGTCTACCACACAATTTAAGGACAGTGTAAGTTGCCATGTAAGACAGCAATGTACTGAAATGGGAAAGCTGTCTGAGGAAAGATGAAACACTTTTGTACAACACTGTCTTCAGCAGCTCCAGAGCCACAGGGGCTTCAGAAGGTATTTGTTCTGTTTCTCATGCAGTCCATCCTTTTCTCCTTCCACTTTTTCTCTACAACTCCAGGGTAAAGCAGGCTGACACAGAAGTTATATTTCAAAAGCTGCAAGATATTTTCTTAAATGTATTCTTTTAATATGAAGTATTTTCAAAATCTTTATTTTTCTTGAAATTTGAGCTACTAACTTTAACACTTAAAAGCACTTATACTGCTGAGGACAAGAAATGTCCTTCGCTTTAATTAATTTTTGCTCCAGGAACTTGAATTCTAAGGAAAAGAGATTACAATATTATTAGATACTAAACCTAGGAAAAAGAGGAAGCTGCTTCTGACTGAAGAGTACTAGGCAGAACTTAGTGAAAAAGAAAGATGAAAAAGAGCATCTAATTCGTGCTTTGTGCTCACGCACGCAATCCTCCAAAGTAGGCCAGCAGCACAGAGCTGAGACAAAACATGTCACTGGTATTTACTACCTATGAGCATTTCAGCCTTCATGAATTGCAAAGGCCTCCCTGAGTATTGTGAGAAAAGAAAGAAAATCCTGATTGTATCAAAACAGTCAAATAAATTATAAGGTTGAAAGGCAAACTATTGTCTAGTAAGTATTGACTTTTGGCAAAGCAGAGTGCCTATTCATTTTCTTTTGACTAAAAAAGAAAGAGTTTGAGGGAAAAAAAAATATTTTGCAGCCCAATATCTGCCAAATATGTCAGGCAGAATATTATCTTATTAATGTTATTGGCAAGTGTATATGTTACCAGACTTGAAAAAAACCCAAAGGAATTCTCTGCCAAATCTTTCACAGTTCATGTGGTACAACAGCTGAAAGTTTGTATTTATATTTCAAGAAGTAGAAAGAAGAACAAACCAGTTACCACTTACATCTTCCAAATCTTCTTCTGGTGTTGCTGGTGTCCTGTCTGTTTTATCTGTGTTGTAGGAAGTTACAGATGAAGTTTCCGAATCCAGAGATTCTTCATCAAATCCAAAAAATGTCTCCACAACATGCCTCTGAAAAATTAGGTTCTTCAGTTACTAGCAAAACAGATGAAAAGCCCCAATGACCCAGTAAGCAGTAACCAAGGTCTTCTCTGATGATTATTTTAATATCTAGGAATCAAGAAAGGTTCCAGTGCAAACTCTTGTTCTCTGATTGAAAAAGTTACTTTTTCAACATCAGTTGTGGAAGAACCTCCAAGAACAGAACTGGATATAGAACAGAGATGAGATAAATACCAGAAGAATAATGCTTTAGCAAAACTAGAAAACCCAATTACTAAAATCACATACGTCCTTACAAGATTCACAGTAGTGAAATCCAATATCTACTCAGAAGAAAGCAAGCCAGTACAATGCAACATATAAGATGTGCAACCAAAAGGAAAAAAATGTATTCGGGAGACCAATGTGGAACAAATTTAATTGCTCATACTAATTGCAAAAAGAGAACAAACAAACAAATAAAACTATTTTGGAAAACCCTACTTAAAAGTATAAATTAATGCTTACCATTTATTTTTTCAATATCATCATTCATGGGGTTTTTTTTTCAAAAAGTTTGCTCCAATACTATGTGTAACCAAAAAGACATGTCTAGGGAAAAGCAGCATGGCACTGCAGATTTAGAAAATTTTACACAACATTATCAATTAAAAGCATGCTTAGAGAAAATTAGAGAAAATTAGTAGCTAGTGGAAATGACTACAGTATCTGTTGTGGAAAATGTGATTTTTTTTTATGTAAACATAGTCATAGAAAGCAGCAAATTTCCACGGAAATTCAACTGTTAAAAAACCTGTTTATAAATTTAAATAGAAAAAAAAGATTTTTACCTGTTATTAATCAATAGAAATCATAGCTTCTTACACCACACAAGTATTTTAACAATCCAATACAATTTCAGAGAAGCAAGAAAACTGAGAATATTTTTTAAAAGGGTATTGTTGAAAAACGGATTCAGGTTATGAAGCAGCCTAGACAGAGAGGGTAGTGGAGAGAATACTGATACTGAAGCAGAGATCTTGATGTCACAGTTTGCTGTTTGGGTTTTTTTCAAATATATATCAGAGGTTGGCTATGAGAAGATAATAGCTTGTTCATTAAAAAAAGCCATAAGGATTAAAAAAGTCATCAGTTGTTATTAATTCCAAACATCATAAATCCTACATTTCAGCAAAGCCAAACTGCCTGAGTGGAATTGTGATCTATCAATGTAATTCAAGATACTGACAGGTTTTAACTATAACGCCCTATCTCATGATGACTTCCAAATATTTACCTTTCCCTGCAGTTTTCCAGACTTACCTAACCTTAGAGATTTTTCCAGAATATCTACATAAGTATGGTCTTCTCTTTCTCACAAAGCCTTGCAATGCTCACTATACTCTTTAGGTTCAGCATAGCTCTCATCAGCAGTCAAAACACTCTGTCTTAAGGGGGTACAAAAAAATCAAACTTGTAGGTGTGACTTTTTGCCTGCATGCATGACAGACACCATGTGCTCCACTTGCAGTCTGCAGCCCTGGTCACCACGGTCTGCCAGGTCACAATCTCATCACTCATAAGCTGAACAAGTCCATAATAGATTCACAGAACAGCTAATTCCACTCAAACTGCCAAAGACAGCTCCAAGGTCATGTCCTGAATCACTCAACTGCCTCACTTCAGATGAGCCTTTCAAACAGTACTTAAAAATTTTCATTCAGAAACCCAAAAAGTCATAGATATGGATAGTAGCAGTCTGCTAAACAGACTACATTTATCCATATGTGTGCAGATAAATATGATGCAGCAAAAAAGACAAAGAGTTTCCAAACAACCTTGAGAAACAACTTTCCTTTTGCAAGCCATTAGACCGTTACCTTGTGAATTCATAAGATCACTGTTACAGTGCTACAATGCTGGAAAGACATTACCCTTTCCTCACTTGTTCAGGAAGCACTGTGATCTTTCACTAGGCAGAGCTATGTCCAAGTTGCTTAAGACAAACTGTTCTCTGGGATAATTTAATCCTTTCCTCCAGCATCCACCAGTTCACCTTTCTGCCCTACTTAACAAAACAAAGGCCACGAGGAATAGGTTTAAGCTCTATTCTAAAAATACAAAGACTTATCCAGACAGGTAATGCACTTACTCAAACTTGAATTAAAACCATTTCAGACTTCTGTTTCCTAAGTACAAAGGTCTACAAGAAACAACAAGGGGTAATCAGTCCTTGGGAGATGGCCCATCCAGTTTTTCTCCCCCACTGAATACCATTGCAGCTTACAACCATGTAAGAGTAGTACAACAAATAAATATTGGAAGTTGAAAATAGGGCTAAAGAAATGATGCTACTTCAAGTTGTAAGGAAGACAAATTTACAATTTGAGTACCCAGCTCAACTCACTGTCCTGACTCCAAACTGACCTGCAGGTACAGTTTCATAAACAAGGCCTATTTTATGGAGGTAAAGAAGATGGTGGCAGGTAGGCAAAGTAAGTGTCAAGTCCTGACTTTGAGAAGGCTGGCAGAAGGGAATTCTAAAAGATGGAGAACAATCTCCAATTTCTTATCATATGGCACAGAGACCACAGTACCACGAGGGTCAGAAGAAGCTTAGTTAGAAGTGACAATAGAACCTACCACACCTATGGGATTTTTTTGTTACATCTCTGCTGTACTTTCAATTTTGGTAACTTTGGTCAAATATGTGTCTTCCTTTAACCCTGCATGCACAAACCCACACATGCCATTTCAAGAAAAAAAATAAATTAGCAGAACAACAGTGATTTTGATTTTAAAGAAAGATATAAAGTCTGGAGAAAATACTTAAAGCAATGTCAATATTGTGAAAAATGCTACCTGCATTTAAACATTTCTCTTGCAGCAAAAGTAGGGGGAAAATATGCATATATCAATAAATAAACCACTTAAATATTAGATGTCAGGGAATTCTGAAAAAAAAAATAGTATTTCCCACCACACTAAAAACCTCCAACATATAAAGGAGAAAAACTTTAAATGCATTAAAGACTGCCTGTAATTTGAAGTTACAAGTGAACCATTTATTTTTCAGACTTCTTCCTTTTCAGAAAAGTTGTATATTTATAATTTTGTGGAGCAGATATGTTTTCCATAGCAATAAAGATAAAGCATTTAATTATTGAATATTACCTGCACGTATATGAATTGCTTCATAAAATAATTACAAAATAGCCAGTTTTACTGTTGATCACCTAGTATCTGAAACAACCAACTGCAAGAACTGATTCATAGCAAAACCAAAACAAAATAATTCACAAGGGAACAGCAAGGGAACAGTGTAGAGAAAGAAAAAAAAAATACTTGAAAGAAAGACATTATTCATAAAGTCGTTGATAAACACTGTAATAAATAATAAAGCATCAATAAATATATCAACTCCAAGGGAGATTCCATGCATGGCTCAAAAGCTGGACCACAATGGTTTCTGAAAAGTTTACAGAAATGCACAATACTCACTGGATTTTTGTAACTATATAAACTATGTTTATTCAAGTTTCAATCAAACATTTTTTTAAAAAACAGGAACATTCTCAATTAACAACTTGGAGATTCCTTTATATTTGTTTGCACATTTCTTATTTCTAAATCACAACTTCTTAACTGAGAAAATAGTCATGTAAATTGCTGAAAAATTCTGATTTGAATTCCAATTTCCACTGACTACTGCCACGCATTTAATAGCAAGTATTTTTCATGCAGATTTATAGAGATGTTTTCACATAATTTTAAAGTGAAATTATGCATTAGGTCTTTATAATTCAAGTATTAATGCTTCTACTGAAGTATGGTGCTCAGTAAACAAAAAAGTTTTGAATATTATAAATCAATAGTGACACATGAACTACATTATATGCAAATTTCAATATAATCTGATTTCTCTGTTGCTAAAGTAGTTTCATTTTACATTTAAATATCTCATTTTAAGGGACTTAATCAAACGTGATGAAAATGATCCAAGATATATTTCCTTGTAATGCATCAGCAATTTCTTACCTTCATGCTTATATGTCATTTCTTGGCAGCCAGAAAAATACAGGCACACCAAAGCACAGAGGCAGAGAAAAAAAGAAAAGTATAAAACAAGAAATATGAACTCCATCACACGAGTGTGCAGGCTTTCCACTACTGCAAATACAGTTCATTTATTAAAGTTTAAAAAAAGGCACAATCCATAGAGTCCTGCAGTTACCAAATAAGCTGGGTAAATATGTCTTACTTTCAAATGCATAACTCCATCTATCATGGAATGAATGTAACTCCATTCCACATGTCAAAAATAAACAAAATATAAAAAATACTGCTTCTGAAGTCTCTTGGTTATTTCACAACAAAAACTGAAATAATAATTTTTAAAAAGCTCCTTGGAAAAAGCAGGTACCTGCCTATACAGAATCACTACATCACTCCTCTAAAGACCTTGCAAGCACAGAGGTTATACAGCCCATCCCACTTTGCTGCTCCTTTCCTCAGGAGCATTGTTCTGTGGACTCCTTTACTCCTTGGGAATTAAAAGAGTGCTCAGTGAAAGCTACAGTAGCAACAGTAACCTAGTGCGCCTACAGAGCTCCAGAAATAACACTGATACCTAATTACAAAACCAAAAAATATAAAATTTTCAAAAGCTTCTCAGCTGAATTGATGCTCAGGGCTGTAAAGGCTACTGGCAGATCATTCATACAAGATGCCTGAAAGATGGAGAAAGGCATTCCATGGATTCTGTTCCAGATTAACACAAACGTCAGGAAAATGCTCATTAGAAAACAATCACAGACTCATTAGAAAACAACCACAGACTCTCTGCAGTCAGACCATCTCAGGAATGAAGGAAGCACTCATTTGGGAAAATCTGCAACAGATGAGTGTCAATCTCCCTGTGCACCACTGTTCCTGGTTATCAGAACAAAAGAGGAATCATTCTATACCTTCCAGAATGAGCTTATCTGACCACTTCCATGAAACCTCACTGTCATGAGTTATTTCCTCTTTCACTTTTTCACAAGGAATGAGACACATCTGGAAATAGATACAACTCCACCAGCCAAACTTGTTAATTCACTGTGTTTAATCCTAATTTTACATTTAACAAACCTTAGAAAAGCAAAGCCAAAGACTTAGATCAGCAATTTCTTTTTCCAAGTGTTTGGTTAGGACAGGTTAACACGTAATTTCACTACTATTCTACACAGGTTACATCATCTGTATAAGATAAAAATCTTGCACACATAATAGACAGAAATACACTTAGGCTGGGCATGTCTATATAGAAAACAACTCATCTTAGACTGCCTTTAGAGCCTGTGGAGAAAAATAGGCAATTTTAGGACAAAACTCATATGTCCTATTTAGATATATACTTCCAACCACTTAATGTTACCACTTTATCCAGAGTGAGATGTCTGTATCTCATGTCTATCACTGATACCTAACCAACATTTGCAACACACGGTTAAATAAATTCAACAGTTTTCTTCTGGATTCCTGATATAGGCTGTAAAAACAGAGATGATGAAGAGGGTAAAATCCCAACTCATCTGAGTAAGCAACCCATTCCACATAGATTGTTTAAATTAAAAACTGTTGGGAAACACAGCTTCCATTGAAGATTTTGAACCTCACAGGACCACACAGGTGGCCTGGAAGGAAATCAGCCAACATGCCAGGATTGGATTTTTAGAAGTTAACACCAACCATGGTTAAACTGTGAATCAACACTGCATACAAATGTGAATAGTCTACAGGTTTATCCACTGGCAGGTAATGACACAGTGGTATTATTGATTACTTCTTTCTTTCCTTAAGGAATTAGCTCATTTAGAAAGTTTAAATACAGCTATATATTAACTATATAGTAACTATATATTAACTATATATTAATTATATTAACTAATGTGTATATATGGTGTAACTACTATAGTACATATAATTCCATTTGCTCTTCTCTCACAATTTGCTCCTTTTTTTTCACTTGTTTTTGTTTTATAGTCCTGCTTTTTCTTTCAGGAGTAGCATCACATAGAAGTTCAAATGGTCACTAAAGCCAACGAAGAGCTAATGGACAGGGAATGAAATAATTTGTAGCAGAAATGTCTGCTACTGATTAATTTGTTCTTTCTGATGTATCTATCACACCCTAAATAAGAAGCACACCCTTACTAACTCTGCTGCCCACATGCATACAATTCTTGCAGTACACTGCAGTATTATAGCACTCTTGGCAAACTGAGACTAGCACTGGCAGAATTTTTTTAATGGTATCATGCCCATTCTCTCCAATCATCATGTTTTTCAACTCCTGCTTTGGTAGATAAGGAAAAGAAAAAGAGACCACCAAAGCATATAGGAAAGGTACAGAGCCTATGTCAGCTGAAGTTCTACTAACACAGAGCATTTTCAAGACATATATGCATATTCATTGAAGTTTTCAGCCTACAGAAATTCTCATCACCAGTTACCAACACCTAAAAATTGACTTAACTAGTTTTGTTTCATGAGGAATTTTACAATTTAGCAAATGATTTTACACATTTGACTTACAGTCAGATAANGAATCAACACTGCATACAAATGTGAATAGTCTACAGGTTTATCCACTGGCAGGTAATGACACAGTGGTATTATTGATTACTTCTTTCTTTCCTTAAGGAATTAGCTCATTTAGAAAGTTTAAATACAGCTATATATTAACTATATAGTAACTATATATTAACTATATATTAATTATATTAACTAATGTGTATATATGGTGTAACTACTATAGTACATATAATTCCATTTGCTCTTCTCTCACAATTTGCTCCTTTTTTTTCCACTTGTTTTTGTTTTATAGTCCTGCTTTTTCTTTCAGGAGTAGCATCACATAGAAGTTCAAATGGTCACTAAAGCCAACGAAGAGCTAATGGACAGGGAATGAAATAATTTGTAGCAGAAATGTCTGCTACTGATTAATTTGTTCTTTCTGATGTATCTATCACACCCTAAATAAGAAGCACACCCTTACTAACTCTGCTGCCCACATGCATACAATTCTTGCAGTACACTGCAGTATTATAGCACTCTTGGCAAACTGAGACTAGCACTGGCAGAATTTTTTTAATGGTATCATGCCCATTCTCTCCAATCATCATGTTTTTCAACTCCTGCTTTGGTAGATAAGGAAAAGAAAAAGAGACCACCAAAGCATATAGGAAAGGTACAGAGCCTATGTCAGCTGAAGTTCTACTAACACAGAGCATTTTCAAGACATACATGCATATTCATTGAAGTTTTCAGCCTACAGAAATTCTCATCACCAGTTACCAACACCTAAAAATTGACTTAACTAGTTTTGTTTCATGAGGAATTTTACAATTTAGCAAATGATTTCACACATTTGACTTACAGTCAGATAAGGGCTAATAATTAGAGAGAACTATAAAAATACAGTATAAGTTACATACATATATATATTTACTTTTGCATTCTGTTTTTAAAATTGCTCTCAAAACACAAAACTCCAGTTACACTACATCAAGAAAGAATGATTCATAGTTGCTGCAAATATATTTGGCAGGATCTATTGTTACTTCTGATCTTTTCTTTTTTTTCTATGTAAAAGACACACCTTTATTAGAAACAGAATCTGAAGAAATTGCCAGTGACATTGAGAGCCCTAAAGCATAAATTTTTCAGAATATAGGCATTAGAGTGCAGAGCAATAAAAAAGCACCACCTGGAGGTGACCAGGAATAGACTATGCAGATAACACTGACACAAGGCACCCATTTATGACAGAATATATCTTAAGCTACCATATAGATCATAATGATTATCTCCACTCCTCATTTCCATTTTTTCCCCTCTTACTCCATTTCCCACCTCCCACACACATGCTCCAGGCTGCTAATGTTCAACTTTACAAACACATATTATTCAGCAAATTACTTTAAGCATGTTACAAGAATCTTTAAGAGTACTTTCTGAAGCAAAACTTTTCTGTTTTTATAATCTGAATTTTTGTCTTGAACCTTGTATTCTAGAACAGAAAAGTTATTAGAGCATAACAGTTGGAATCTTCTTACTACTTATATATCACATACAGAAATATTATTTCAGTAACATCCCCAGCATGAGTAATTCTTTAATTGTGATTTAGCTCTATGTTGGTACAAGTAGTTTAAAGGGAGTATGTTCTTTAAAACAGAGTGAATATTTGTTTTTGAAATCATAGTTGTTTCAAGCCATTACATCATTATGCCTCAAGAACTTGAATATTTTGGTTACAGTGGCTAAAAGTGTAATTTTATTGTTTATTAAAAGAAACCCCAAGACAACATCACCTGTGTGAAGTACAGAACTCTTGAATTACCCTAAAAAATTAAGCACTCACCAGAGTAAGCAGAAGAATTATATGGATTTTTCTCAGTAAGCAGAGCTTTAAATTCAGGCAGTATTTGAAAGAGCTCTTGTTCACAGCAACAGAAATGCTAGAAAAACCGAAGGTTTGCTCACCTTTGGAGGCTTCAGACTTTTCCTCCTCTGTTTTTTAGACCGCAATAACCGTTCTCTTTCCTAGAAGGAAAGAGAACATTTTGGTATGGGTTTGTTTTAAAACCATACTTAGATATGTCTAACACAGAGAAATATCATTAACATTTTCATTAAGCCTCTGGTAAAGCTAACACAATGTTTTTATGCTTTTGAATGTTACACCACACTGTACTGCAGCTTTATGCCTTTAGCAAACAAACCTTCAGCCATGTACTTCACGCATTTGATGGGAAGTTGGCAAGAAAAGGCTTTGTTAAATACTGAGCACAGATTCCTGACAGTTCTTTTGACTCTTTTAACAAGAAGCTCACTATGGAAAGAGAATTCAGATTGTCACTTCAGTGTTCAACCATCCCGAAGAAGAAGGTTGGTAGCCAGAAATTAGTCCAGTCTTAGTAATTAAAAGTCATTATATCAGACATACTCTGATATACAAGCATGCATATGCAGATACAGTGTTAGATCTGACTTATCCTTGTAGGGCAAAAATCTCAAATCCACAGGCACTCTCAGTCTGTGTCAACTTAGTCGCTGTCTTTTTTCTGCTCCGGTTTTGGTGCAAGATCACAATAAACTATACCATAACATGAGGAGGTCATGACTGGAAATGCAAGATTTATGTTCATCTAAATCCAAGAATACTGCCTTAAATTCCAAAGGAGAAGAGGAGGAAGAGAAGGTAAAAAAATGCGAAGGAGCAAGCAAAAAAACCCCAGCAACACAGGAGGCAGGTGCTCTGTCTTCTTGCTTTTTCCTGATTCTTTCCTTAGCTCTGCATCTTTCTTTGCAGCACCTCTATTTTTAAAAGACAGATTGCAGTTCCAAGTGCTTCTTTAGCAGTTATTGCTCACTGCATGGTATTAGTCTATTCAGTTATTTGCTTTGCATTCAGTTCAGAAACTGGAAAAATAGGAAGCTCACAGCAGAAATCACAATAAAAATATTTATCAGCACATTGTTCCAGGAAATAAGTTTTGGAAAATGCAAAATAACTGAGAGAAATACAACAACTTACATAGCACCCTGAACACATGTGGTTTGAAAAATAAGGAAAAGTTATGACTGCCAAGGTAGAATGGTGCAGGTATTTCAAGCTGCAAAATAATATAGTATTTTAAGCTAGAAAAAACAGACAGTTGAATTTTATATTGTTAAAGAAGAGTGCTCTCTTCTCAGATGCCCACTTAAGGCACAGTCCCCACTTTAAGTGGGGTATTCTGCCTGCCAAGCAGATGTCCAAACAAATGCAGTGCAGAATACACACACACTTCCAAAATCCCAGTCCTTCCTGTTTCTAATCTTGTTTGTAAGAAGACTGCTTAATTTACTGCCTGAATATAAATCAAGCTACCAGAACAGTAATAATGCCAATTAAAAGCCACTAGCGTCTTTTGCAGTCATCTGAGTGTACCTTGGCAGCTTTCCTTTTAAGAACTGACCAGAACACCACTGTTGTGGGAGAAGTCATGTTGACCAGGTTGCAACAGCATCAAGGACGCCCCACTGTTAATCAGTTCAGACAAACCTACTGCCTAAAACTAATGTTCTTATTTCTGTGTATCATATTGGTCTCAGCTGGAGTTAAGCTGATGATTTTCATATTAATCAGATATGGGACATTTGGGTCATTCTTGGTAACTATGATACATTTGTAGTCTGTAGAGGTGTGGTTTGGGCCAGAAAAGAGAGCTCAAAAGCAGCAGTGCCGAGAATTCCACTGCATTCACATCGAAGGCAAAGGTTCAGTTAGTTTGTACTGGAACCAAAGAAGTTTCCTAGTTAAAAATTTAATTAATTTCTGCAAGTGGAATAGTATCCGTAAATAGGAAACAAAGCGAAAATGAAGCAATAATTTAAAATATTTATTTATTTTACTTTCACACTAAACACAAGTTAATATTATTTGACCAAAGTCAGGATACAATGTATTTCCTCATATCACTAGCTGAGACAGTAAAAAGAGAGTCCTTTCATGCCCACTTTGCACTGAAATATAAGTGAGGTTATATCTGCCACGTACTCCACATCTAATGTCATATCACCATCCCGGCCTATGTAGCATCACTCTGTGGAACAGCCTCTACATCACAGCATCTGAGTAACATCCTACTGCTTGCAACACTGTGACACTGGAGAATGAACACAGACATCGAACTTTGGCACTGATTTCAGAGAAAAATCCTGGGTCAAAATCTCAGAGGAACTGCCAGGAACTGAGACAATGTTCCATCCACATACAGCAGTACCACACCTTCTTGTTTTTCCTTTTTGGAGCTTTTATTTTTATTTTCAATGATGTATCCAATTGCTTGATTTTCTATCTAGACTGAAGGCTCTTAAATTCTTTTTATGATTTTGTAGCAGTCAGTAGTGCCATTTGAGATGTCTGAGTCTGCCTGAGTTCCAGATGCTGCTCCAGAATGGCAAGGGTCTCTCAGAGATTATGTGTAATTTCTGCCAGCACCAAAAGGGTTCATCACAAATTGCACTAAATAGCACTAGACACCTCTAACAAAACTTGAAAGATTCCTCATCAAACACAAACCTGAAGGGTTCCTAATCAAATACTGCAAACATCTATGAGCATCACTTTCAGAAGCCTTTGGAGTCAAAGGGCAGCAGCTGTGCAATTCTAAACCTAAACCATGCTGCTGCCTTTGGTTTGCTGAACCACACAGAGTTCTCCCCATCTGTTTTAAATACAGCTTATATGCCCAGCTCAGCTAGAGGTGCATAGCCAGGTAAAATTAATGTCACCATGTTTCTTTCTTTTAGGAGAACTTCTAGATCAGGGGAGTGTTTGGGTTTGCATCCAACACATTTTAGCCATTAAGTTTTGGAAAGTCTCCTTTCCTCAAGTTCCTCATTTGTTGACAGCCAGTTTTGTAAGTAAGGTCAGTGGGCTGATGATGCACTTTGCTTCACAAGCAGCTCATTATAGGTAAATATTTTTAATACAAATATTCATACACATTCCAAAAAAATTCATTCATTACCTGAGAAAAAACAAAAACCCTCTGACACCAAAGAACTATTTCTGCATCACTACTACAACTGGAGTTAAAACTCTCATCTTTAGCTTGCCTATAGATGTGTGTGCATGCACATGTGTATACCAGTCATAAACATTACCACTGTGAGATCATCAATAACATGCTGTTGTTCTTTGACTTGCAGTCTAAGGAATTCAATTTCTTGTTCCTCTCGTGTGCTGCTGAGATCATTCAAAGATGTGTGCCTCTTCAGTGCTGGTTGTGCAGATAACTTTTCTTTCTACAAAAATAAAAAACATAAAGCATGTTTTAAAGTGTCCTGCACTAGAAAAATTCTCATGTGTGATGCAGCAACCAAGAATTCTTTGAACTCATCAATGGATACTCCACTGTAACACAAAAACTGTACACTGTAACAAAAAGCCTCCTCACATTCTATATGCCTCTGCGTTAATCTCTCACATAAGATATTTTAACAAAATCAAAGAACAGTCTGGGAAAAAAATTAGCAGATAAGTGAACTCAGTGATCCAGCACAGTGATGCACTCAGATTCAGTTCTGACTTCTAATCATAAAAGCAGTATTTATTAAAGCTGATTTTTAGTCACAGCTTTTTACAGCCAGCAAAAACATTTTATCTGTCTGCTCCTTTCCCTTAATCAGTGTGAATTGATACAACACAAAGCACATGCCACTCTGAATTTAGAATATGAGTATTCAGCTGTATTGTCTGGATTTGACAACTGCACCATCCCACTGTGAAGAATGATCTGTTTGTGTTAAAATGAAAGCCTCACGAGCACTTCCACCTCAAAGTAACTGTGTGCAATTTGTTCTCATAACATGATGTTGGAGATGATTACTTATCAGAGATGGTTACTTACCAGTTCTACATTTTCCCTTGATAAATTTTTTATTTTCTCTTCCATTCTCTGGATACATTGTAACATATCATCATTTTTTTTGCTCATCCTCTTATTTTTTTCCACCAAAGGCTTCAGCTGACTCTCTGTCTCCCGAGAACGTTTCAGCTGCAAATGGCAAAGGAATGAGGTTAGCTGTGCTTTAGTTTACCTTTGAAGGAAAGAAAATAAATAGGTATGTTTTCACTTGCCTTTCTTAATTCAGAAAGTTTAACTCTTCTGCTAAATGGCATCCAACATACACCACTGCTGAAAGTAAGAACTACAGCAGTCCAAACAAGTAAGATGTAACATCTTTGTATTGTCTGCCAAAACACTAAATCTGGTCACTGGACTTGGCTCTTGCCAAACACTTATGATGGTCCATAGTGATTTCTTTATAAACTAATCTCAATTTATATAAGCTTCTTGTGAAAGGTCTCTAGACAAGTTGTTTTCACCATTTTAGCCATCCCTTAAGAGGAGGACACTCTTCTTCCTCTGCTTCAGAAAACCTTTTACCTAATGCATAATTAGAGCAATGAGAAAGTCAGCCAGAGGGCACGGATTCAATCTCAGCATTCTGCTGACATTTTCAAGCTGCTCAGTTTTCCTCCTGTGGTTTTATGATGTTAGACAATTATGTGAAGCAAATTACTGCTCTTGCAATTCTGTGTATTCAATATTTCACTGTTTTGTTTGAGCAAAAAAAATCTACTTTTCTCAGTCAAAAGACTTTTAAATTTGCTGAGTTTTATCTGGAAAGGAGAAAGAGATTTTTTTTTTTTTCCTGAGATAAATTCACTGAGTATTTGGTTTTCTGCTTCATTCTTGAGAAAATTATTTTTCACAGTGCTTAATCACATGGCCTTACTAATACCAGTGACGTTATGTGTACTATTGTCTCATAATATAAAACCTGCTCCACATCTCTTTCAAAATATATTTCTTATGCCACTGAATCTAGAATCAAGAAGAGCACCTGAGTCATACATGCCCTGCATCTAGAGAGACACTGAAGGATACATTTCAATACTTCAGCATTCTTCAGGAATGTTTTGAAATATTTATTTATTACTTATTATTATTATTATTTCTGCCCACAGAAAGGATTAACAAGGAGGAAGATGTCAATGTTTCACAAAGACATCAATGTTTCACTCGTCTATAGGACTGACACATGGCACCACTACAGCCCTCAGCATAATTTTACAATCAGATATATAGGTTTCATTTTGTTAGAATGAAAAATCTTTTCTACTGCCACTAGAATTAAGGCATTAAAGGACATGTGTAAAAATTCCTATTGTGAAACTCACCCCCCATTGCAGTCAACGGGAGTTTTACCATTAACCTCAGTCCAAGCAATTAAGCAGTGATAAAGGCTAATAAAATTCATTCTTAAAATTCATGTCATATCCTTTCTTGTGTAAGTTACTATCCCTCTCCTAGGATAATTTCACCTACTTAAGAGACTTCCCTTGAGAAATGGCAGATTTTTCATCACTAGCACAAGAAAGCTTTTTTAACTCCTAGCTAGCATAAGCATGTCACAGAAACAAATTTCAAAAGGATGAATACAGCAATTTAAGTGCATGGATTATGCATGTTTTACACATCATCATTACACAGTGCTACAGGCAATATACCCATTAATTTGATTACTATGACCCCAAAACAAATTTGTAAATTTTTATTTCTGTGGAACAGGAAAGATTCCATCCATGTCTTCTATGGTCAAAAGATTAATTTCTATAGAAATATCTGTTACATTTAGATACAACTGACTGAGGCCAACCAGGACTAATCTGTAAATTATTTATAACACTGACTTTCCAACATTAAATCTTTTGCCACAAAGATGCCCTCCCAGTCACCATCTGTGTTATTACAAATTAATTTACCAGTTCATTTCTTTCATCTGCTAGGAGAGTATTTCTGTCTTCCAGCTTTCTTATTACAGCATTCAGTTCAGCGATTTTTAACTGAAATCTCCGCACATCTCGTTCATCCAGATGTTGCTCCTTTACATCAGAAACATATAAATTTATAAAATTACTTTTAAAAAAATATTTTACTGTTTAATATCATGGCTTAGCAAGTGTATTGTGTAAATTTAAAACAGACTCGTACATCAGTATCTGGAAAACTTACTATAATTAACTGAAACACTAAATAATAACAACCTGGGAAAACGCCTCATCAACAGCATCTTGTGAAATGCATGTAAACAATTAAAAAAACAACCAGCCAGGTAATAGATAGATATACAGGACGTTACTTCTCACCACATTTCTTACTCTCAGCTAAAATAGTTCCAGTGTAAAGGACAGATTAAAATCACATGGCTCAGTTTTTGAGAAGTATAGTACTTATTTTCTAACGGTTAAAATATTACTAATGCAATGAAATAGTGAGAAAATACTGAGGTTCACAGCTCAGGATCATAATGTAAGTTCTAGAAGTTCTATATCCACATACTTCTCAATATACTTTGCAATTTAGGAGGTCCAAGAAGTTTTTAAATCATCAGTAAAAAAGCACAATACAGTGACAGGCCATTTACCACTAATTGGTCCTAGTAGGGTCCACAAAACCCATGTGAACACCCAGGCAGTTATCCAGAGTGAACTTCAGAGAAAACACCATTTTCTTACCGGACTTCCCATCAGTTCACTGATATCTCCTACTCCCGCAGGAAGCTCCCTCTTAGGACTACTGTGGTATCGTTCTGCCTCCTTCACTTGGACCAGCTGTTCATCCAGAGCTTCTTTCTGAAGGAGCAGTTTCTGTGTATGGCCTGCCTGGACACCAAGGTCCTTCTCCAGAGCCAGAATCACCCTGTCTTTGCCTTTTATCTCATCCATCTGGAAAGAAATAATGCACGTAGGAAGTTTCTGTAAGATCCCCAAGTGCTCACTGCATGCAAACAGACAAATTTGTAAAAACAAAGATCTGTTTCTCTCAGAATTATATCAGCACTGAAACTGTGGCTGCCAAAAAGAAAATATATCTCCTCTGCAGTCCTTTTCTCTGTCCCTACAAAAGGACAGAGAAAAAGACTACGCTACAGCCTTCACTTGATCAAGAGTTTCCTTGGTCCAGTCTCAACTCAAGAGACAAACAAAACCAGATGCAAACATACAGTGAAACAGAATACATAGCCACTGAAAACATCCACTTCACCTGAGGATACACACTTTATACGGAGAAGAAAAATCTGCTTTCACTATGTTTCAGCAAAGAAACACAACCAGTACCAGAAAAGACAAACACACCCTTTAAAACTCACCTGGACTTTGTTTCAAAGATTGAGCCACACACATTTGCCCCATGTTGACTCCCTCTTTATTAGTGAGTATCACTAATATAGTATCACTATTAGTGGTGAATCTCCTCACACACATTTAAAATTACTAGCATATACATGCACAATATATAAAGTTGAAATCTTAAGCATACCTATGTATTTTGTGTGCCCCTGTTATAAGATTCAAATGAAGACTAGTCTTTGTGTAGAAGGAAAAAAGTAAGTGAACACAGACCATTAATAAAAAGGGTAGGAAGAAACAGTTCTTAAACACCTTCTCTGGTTACTGAACTGTGTGTTCATACATCTCCATACCAAATAAAGCACATTGCTCACAGTGATCTACTGCAGCTCTCACAGGATTTGTCCCTTGCAGCACCAGTGCTAAATTCACTTTGGTACCATTCCAAATGCTAGAGGAAGTGACAATCTGCAGCAGTTACTATAGAAACAGATTTCTTAATAAGAATATTAACCATTAACAATATATTTATTGGAACTGTGCTCTATCTCCTCCAGTTTGCAAAACTGTTTTCTTGGCCAACATAAATGCATGGAATTTTGGAACTAAGAGTATTATAATCTTACTTGAAAAAATAAAATCATGAACTAGTTAAATCATACATTTCTTGTTTATTAGAGTCCTACATCCATAGAAGTCCACTGTGTCAAGTTACATCAGAAGAAAAAGAAGGAGAAGGAAAAAAAAAGACATACTAGAAGTAATTTATAGTTCAGTCAAAGTGATTTGCAGGATTAACACAATGAGATTACGGGATCTGATGCAATTTGCTTCTTCAGGATTCTTGTCTTAATCCTTTCGCAGTCTACAAAGCACGTGAAATTAGTTTGTGTACAGAACCTGACTGGCAGGAGATGGCTTGGCTGAACCATGATCAAAGGGTCATATCTGAAATGAATAAGCTGATCTAGACTACTCTGAAGTTCTAACTGGAACTGACAAAGATTGGTTCTGATGGAGATTTCTTCCCTGATTTAGAAAAGTTGCTGTGTCCCAACTCCTCGTAGAGTAAATAAGAGCAATACTTCCCAGTATGTCAACTTGCATTTGTGAGACTTCCAAGTATGCCAAAAAAGGTCTTGCAGGAGAAGAATGCAGTTTTTATTAATGGAAGAATTTGAAACATGCAGGATTTCAGAGGGACTGTGCAGTGAACAGCAATGACAAAAATTAAGCAGCTGCCTCCTTTACTGAATGCTATCTGCCAGACACACTGATCTATCAGGGAGGCCTCGGGAGAAAAAAATGTCATGTAACTAAATACTGTGGACAGTTTCACTTTCAATTACACAGGTGTTCACACGGAATATCCATATAACTGACACAGGAATTTGCCCAGCCAAGGCACATATTCAATAAGAAGACCCAAGCTTACATATGCTGCTCTAATTCAAGGTACCCAATTAGAAGCATATTTCATATTCTTCCTGTTCTCACAACTTAATGGTAAATGCAATGACACAGGCTTTAGGTGGGAAGAAAAAAAGAAAGGAACTATCTTGGGATGTCTGCTTCTTGCTGAACTGACACAGAACTGATCCTTAGAAACAGATGTGAGCAGTGCAGTCACACCCATGTCACCCTCCTCTCACACTTCCATTGATCAAAGCACACAAGCTCACACAAATTAGAAAGAAATGCCACAAAAGAGCATGGCTTTGAGGTGAGGGTTAAGGGAAGGCATAATTCTTCTCTGCTTTTCTTACTACTCTTTTTCCTACCACAAAAATCTACATGTGGTGAATCTTTCAGAAAACAACAAATACCTCATATTTAAGTCAAGAATAAAAGTCTTTGAAACACTGATATAATAAAATAGCAATAACTGTAGATCCTTTTTTATTTTGTGTTTCTATTTTAAGATACAGGTATGCACTAGAGAACCTCTTACTCATGTAAATATGTGCACACACACACAAATACACAGAACACTGCAATAGTCCTTAGTTTTTTATAAGCAAAAACTGCCTAACAAAGAATTTCCAAACAACTAGCTTACCACAAATTGACAAAGATGATTAGAACTGCATCATGAATGCCTCCAAATTGTGCTTCACAAGCACGGGGGTCAGTACAATTGTGCTCTCTTCAAGGGGATGGTTATATCCTTTATTCATCCAGTGTAACTGCAACGACCTAGTTAATGTCCCAATTTTCCAACATCTACTGCAATCTAACCCAAAGACTTACTATCTTTTTCAGTCTTGCATGGGGCAGAGCAAATTCTTTCATCTTCCTTGCCTGCTTTCTTAACAGAGAGTACAAATTGGTCCAGAGTGGGGAAAAAAAAGGAAGAGAAGTTTTTTACAGCAATGAAACCACGCTCAGTTCCATGTGGAAGAGATGGTATGTGGAGGGCCCAGGAGGCAATGAAAGAGGATTCACATGACTAGGAAGAGGAGAGAGATGGTTTAGGTTTAAACAAAACATAAGCTGCCATACAACACTTTAGTTTAGCCTAGTACTACATATTCTAATAGTTGTAAAAGCTCAGACAAAGTCAGTTCTGTCACACTGGAGAACCATTGGAGCCACAATTTGTTACATGAAGGAAAAAAAGTTGGCAGCATAAAGGCCAAAAAACTAATGTAATTAGGGATGAATTAGGTATGCATTTTAGACATATGTATTATGGTCTCTGTTTTAGTGGCGAGAAGCATATCCTCCATTAGGCAAATAAAAATCAAAATGGATTAATCCAGCTTCCCTGTTGCTTGCTATTTTAATCAAGCACATGTTGTGGAAGCAACACTGTTGTAGCCAAGACTGTCTAAAATGTACATGGTCTTAAAAAGAAGGAGTGTTTTTTATTACACTAAGTGACAGAGTTGATAATCAAGCTTTCAGGCACAAAAGCCTTCAGCAGATCAGATTAAGAAGTGTTTTCATGTTTTCTACCATGGCATTGTTACTTGAAGGACCAACATGTGACAGCTGGAACCTGCATGCACTAACTCCCACCACTGCCTCCATGGATTCCTGCCTGTTCTGCAAATCATTTGAGACCTATCAGTAAGATACAGAGGATAGACACCCTCTTTTCTTCCAACATATTCAGCAAAATGACATCCCGATCCTGCATTAGGCTCACACCAATATATTTATTGTATAAATTATATAATTATATTTATTGTATAAATCAAATAAATAATCCCAGAAATTCCTTCCAAGTGTTGTTTAGATTTCAATTTTGTCTTCAGTTGAAAACAATTTATCAACTTTTTGCAGCTACCAAGTAAAACAGTGTCACATAAATTCTTTTATATTCTCTTTAGCATGGATTTTAAAGTACTTTAGAACAGAGATTATTGACAGACTTATCTTTATGCATTTAAGGGTGGCACAAGTCAGTACAAAAAGTCTGTGTGGTAGGAAGGCAGTGGAGCAACGTGAGGTTAGAAGGTATTTTCAATTATAGGCCTTGAGAAGAAAAGTAGCAGAAATACCCCCTGAAAGAGGATTTAAAGAAAATAAGATCATTCACAAGCAGCTGCAGAGGCAAATTACTAAGAAATCACCTTGAGTAGCATAAATAACTCTGGAGCTCTGGGTTAAAATTAGAGCTTTTTAAATATCATTTTTTCAGGGGTTTTGTGCTGTCAATGTTAGATGCTGAACAGAGACACTACCTGCATTATGTCAATGAAAAGCTAGCATTTTACAGCCTGTGTCAAAATTACCCAGGTTCCTAAGAACATGTATCTAACTGCCCCCTTACAGATACGAGAAATGAGCAGAAATCAGTCTTTTAATAATATTTATCCAACATGAAAAGAACCAAGCCAGTCATTAGAAAAAGCATCCCCTGCCAATTATGCCACACTTCAATGGCTACAGTGAAAGAAAGTCAGAGACCTTTGGGGAAACTTTAGTCTCTCATGAAGTTGAAAGAGAAATTCCTAGGGAATTAAAAGCCATGTCTATCAAAGCAATGACATATTCAGTTTCCAAAGTGGAAAAAGCCAGCTGCTGTATTGCCAAGTGTAAGACCTTCCTCTCTACCCATCCTTGTCAAAGTTATCTCCTAGCCAACTGCAGAACAAAATTCTACAGTGTTCTTCTCCAGCAGAAATTTAATCAACCTTTATACTAAGTGCCTGACACTGAAAATAGGGCTATCATGGCAGAGGGATTGCTGGTTACTATGAAGAACAAAAAGAAGATGCTACTAAAAAAAACAGGTAAAGAATGAACCAAAAGGGATAAAGGGATACTAAGACCTAACAACAATATCCCAAGATGAAAGCCCATGTGGAGAAAAAAATTAAATATTCCAGAGTTGTGCATAATATTCCCTACAACATACATGGTCAGCTATTTAAATAGATGTTTGCTGCTTATTTATAAAACTCTGGGGGAAAAAGAACAAGTCAACCATTCAGTGGAGTAATAAAACATAAGTGGATAGGATTTATTCCTAATTTCATGTGTAATTCTTCTAAACCAACAGTCAATAATATCCTCCAGTAGCTTTTCCCACATATTTTTCTCAAGTGTGTCAATCTCATTAGAAGTTTCGATAAATTATACAAGAAACACCACATTGGCAGAAAATTCCAGAACTTACTGGCAAGAGGTTTCTCACATCTTTCTCAAAAGCCAGTTGCAATCTCTGCCATTGGATTTTTCCTATTTCCTATCCCAGGTGTTCATTGATAGAACTGTCAATGAACACTTGGGACAGGTAATAGGACAAATTGAACAAGTAGTCAAAAAGATAAAAATGTAGCAAAACTAAGTAATACAAACTTTAGGAGATTTTTTTTTGCCTGGGTGCTACACCATATCTAACTTTTGTGGGTTTTTAATACTGTTCCAAATTTCGTAAGGAGACATAGAAGCCAAACTTGTGACCTTCCTAACTTTTTAGAAAATATTAAGAACAAGCAAAAAACGCTGAGCCTGCACTATGAAAAAGGTTTCATTAGATCTGCTTGATTCAGGGAAAAATGTCTGGCTGGAATGCTGTCCTGTGAACTCCTAAGAGAAGAAGCATAAATCTTCAGAGAACAGAAAGCCAAGTATTATTTGCAGTCCTACAAAGCTGGAGGTGGTGGGTCTCTCCTGCAGGTTAGCTCAGCCTTGGAATGCAGCTGAAACACGTGTCTCAAGCAGATGGCAAAGTCCAGGGAACAGCCCACAATCTGATATCAGCAGCTGTGTGTGAAATACATGCGGGGTTAAGCGGCTGAGAAGAAGCTCGCTGCGGCTCTACCCTGCCGCGCACGACTGCCTGGGATGATTCAAAGCTCGGCTTTCCAGTCTCAAAATTCAAGACTGGTTAGGAATCAAAACTCACGCACACGTGCCACTGCACAAGTGAAGGGAGAAAAGCCAAGCTCCACCCTTCTCCTCAAGCCAGCAGGGAGTGCCCCTGCCAACAGCCAACTGTCCCTCTGCTCCAGAATTTTCAGAGACAAATGTCTCTGCATTGCCCCCAGTGATGAAAGTAACATAAAAATACGAATTCCACTGCCTTAAAATGGCAAAATCCCAGTAATGGTAATGCAGGAGAACATGAATGTTATTAGAAAACTGCTCCCATCAGTAGGAAATTTGGGCTTCGGTGGAGTGTTAAAATTTGGTTATATTATTTTTCATGTCAATTGTCCATATGAAGAAATGGAATGCACTCTTCCCCAAATTTAAACAGCCTACCAAATTCGAGGGAGCTGTTACCACACTAGAGGACAGGAAGACCATTTAGAGGAACTTTTTGACATGTTGGAGAAATGAGCCAAGAAAACCTCATAAAGTTTGCCTTAGAAAGATACAGTGTCCTGCTCCTGGGAGAGCTCAAGTGCCAGCAACAATTGGATGCCAACTGAAGTTGGCAATTTTTCAATGGGAAGAAAGAAAAGGAAAAATAGAAAGACAAATGGAAAAACTTTGCATCCTTTAGGGCAAGTTGGATATAAGTCAGTGGTGAGAGCTTGGAATGATTGAAGTTAACTTGATACTGGGCCAAACCAGGAGGGCTGTACCAAGAGATTTAGCCTTTTATTAAGCATATGGGAAACAACACCAGGAGCACTACAGCCACTTCTGGGATCCCCAGTACAAAAAAGAAGGTATTGACAAACAATCCAAAGTGCCATATAACTGGAGGAAGGCCAGTAAGACCACTATGGGCTGCAGCATCCAGCCTTGAAGGAATGGTGAAGGTGCCAGGCTTGCTCAGCCAGCCAGAGGATGCAGGCAGGATGTGTTACAATAGCACAAATCCATACAGCCATCCAAAGGGGAATACAGCGACGAACAAAGGACATGCTTCTCCAAGATACACAGCAAAAATATATTAGTGACATCAAAAGAAGAAGAAAAATCTCACAGTGACTGGGCTTTATGGCAGGCTGTCACTGTTGAACTCCATTTGGGAGGTTTTCAAACTGGACTGAGGAGGCCCAGAGGAACCTGATCCAACCTTCAAAGCAGTGCTGTTTCATGCAGGACACTGCACCAGCTGACCTTTAGAGGACCCTCACCATCTACATTTTTCCATGACTGTATTATACTGCCAATGCTAAAGCACCCTAAAGTCATAGACACCTTATTAGCATTAGTATAATCCATACTAAGGACAGATAGACAACCATATTAAGAGCTGTGCAAGTTTAGAAAATAGGAATTTGTGAAGGATATGAGCTGAAATTTTGGGCTGTCCTAAACTGGAGCAAACTAATTCTTAATTTGAAAAAAAAATTTTCAGAAGCCTTCATTTAAATCGTGAGATGCTGTGTTAGACACAGACAAAAAACTGAAATATCAGTGTTTTAAAAAAAAAATCAATATAAATGATACATGAAATTATTCCATAACAGGTTTTTTCTCTTGAAGAGAAGTTTCAGTGAAGCTGCCTGGATTTCTAACTTTACAAACTGCTTAATCTATTAGATTAAATTATATTCTTTCATGTCCTGCATGATATTTATTTGGGAAACACCACACAGAAGAAGCATTCCACACTGGAAGGAGTTTTTTATTTATGCAACAATGTAATTCAGACAAAGGAGATTAAGGACACTTAAATAGTGAATCTGTCTCCATAAATCACTGCTGATCAGGAACTTCTGAAAATCACCCCTTGAAAACAATTTCTTTTACTTTGATGCTCTTAGCAGCAAAAGGACTTTTTGCCTTGCAAGTATGAATCTGCAGTACTGTCACATTGCTCTTTAGACAATTTTTATAAGGCTACTTGAAAATATAATTGAAATATGTAAATTTAATTCATCTGGTGTACTGTGTGCCCTCTTAAACAGGAACCTTATTGTGCAGCTAGTACAATCAGTGGAATCTTAATGATTTTGTGGTTAAGAAAATTGGGTCTATTTTATATTGAAGTCTTTCAGTTAATTTCCATCCAAGCTGTTAAAGAATATTTAGGAAGACCATATGTGTAAAGATTTTAACAGAGTATAATGGTATTTAGCTGTAAAATAAGTAAAAGGCTTGGTGTTAAAGACACTTCCAATAAAAGAAACAGTGTTTACTAAGACATACACCAAAACATGCAGAGTGGAAGTGTCATTTGTTCGTTCCAAAGTTTAAATATTACATTAAGTGTTCACAAATCAACATTCAGGATTTTTGTTATTCAATCAATACTAAAATTTAGTAGATCAGTGATGTCATAATTCAATACCCTTTTAATGACTGGGCTTTTGCGTATATTTTCCAAGGCATGCACTGCAAAGTGCCCATTAATCTTGCCACTGCAAAAACAGTACCGAGAGAAATGTGCCTTGCAATGTAAGGGCACACATCTGGTGTCCAGGTGGTCCCAGAATGAATGTAACCTCTAATTAACATGCTGTAATCAATGGCCATGGCTTCCTTCCCACCTATGCTGGTAACAGAGTAAGGCTGGTCTGTTTCCAAGGATCACCAACAATGGGAGCAGGCTATTTCAGGATAGTCAGGCAAAAGAGAGCAACTTTACTTACCTCTGAAAACTAACTTCAAACCAAGTAAGTCACTTAAATGGCAAGCTTAACCAAGGCCTACGAAAAATTGGCTGAAATTGCTAGTTTGTGTTTTGTACAGTTCATTCTGTAGAACTATACAACTCTTCAGACTCAACTACTCAGAAAATATGGGCTGAACAAAGTAAGTAAAAGCTAGTTTTGCTTTCTTATCTTATTCTCCAGAGTGCCTCTTTATTTTCACAACATCTATTTCATTTGTCCCTCCAGTTTGTTACTAGCTATTTTTACTTCTGGTTTCATAGCTGCCAGCACACTGTGCTGATGCATATATACAAGGCGTATTTTCTTGGAGGGTGGGGGAATAAAATCCACAGCAATTAGCATTCCTTAAATGAATGAAAACATTTATGTTACTATTACATTTTCAATTACAGGAACTGAAAAATTCCAATATAATTTCATACTGGACATAGAAAACCTCTGTTATATTTTTTGCCAAATAGGTATATTACTTTCTCATATTAAGCACTAGGACTTTAGCCATTCAGTCTTGTTTTTGCTAAGGTTTGGTATTTTTCATGCCTCAATTCAAAACTATGAAAACAATCCCCAAATTGATTAATCATATTTTTTAAAAGTATGGTCAATATAATTGTATCCATATACACCATGGATTTTGCTGTTTTCCTTTCTCATAATTTATTTTTTAATAACAGCCAAGAATTGTAAGATTTTAGTCAGATTAGTCATGGGTGTTAATGGCAAAATACAGATTTCTTTTCTAGCTGAAATATCAATAAGAAAAACATTCACAAAAGTGATCTGTGATCTGAAATGCAAAATAAATCAGCCAAGTCTGACAAGACAATCAGACTGCATCCTCAATTACTCTATCTGAATTTGAATTACAGTATGGCCAGCCCATTTAGGTCATTAATCCCAAAGACGCTGGTCTTTGTATAGTGCCACAAAACACTGCACACATACAAAAGAGCATATTAATTGAAACTCAGTTACAGAACTGTGCTAATATTAATAACAGTGCCTTTCACATCCTTATCATTTCATCTCACGCAGTGGTAGAAACCAACCAAGAACCCCAAATCCAGAGCTGACAGGGTTAATCTGAAATTGAAGGTGAGCATCCCTTGAACTAATTAAATGGAGAGGAGAGGAGAGAGGGAAATATCCCAGTGATCAGATTCTATAATCTCATGTGCTCTCTCAAAGGAAAAGACAATCTATCTAGGAACCCCGCAGCATTTTTTACCTCATCACAGATTTAAAGACTGCCCTGTGCAATATCAGTTACCTAAATTCCTAAGAATTTCTAGAAGAAACCCCTCTCTCAAAAAATTCCACAAACCATTGAATTTAAGGAAAAAATTAAAATTCATTATATGAAAGGAATGGAGGCACTAGAAGGCAGCACCAGACTCTTGCAGGAAGATACAAACATTTCCTGAGAAAGGCCCTGAGACCAGTGGCAGGCTTCCTCGGGTGCTGGGAAAAGGAAACAAGTGTTACCTACACACTCTACCAATATACTCACCTTTTTAGATGTAGTGAGTAACACAGGTCCAGCAAGGCTACAATTAAAATTTTGAATGACTTCACAGGATTTTTTTTTTTTTGTGCCAGACAGAAAACAGAGTGCCCTTCTTCATCACCTTGGTACAACATCAGGTTGAAAACCTCTACTCTTGTAAGTGAAGAGTTAAGTATTTCCTTTGAAACCCTTCTTGGAGGAGGTTAAATTCATTTAGAAAATGTCTTCCAGAAAAACATATGCCAGAATGTATCAACCTTCTCTCTTCTTTAATCCTTTTTATAAATGTCTGTACTCCATAGCCATGATTTTAGAATTTTATATTTCTAATACACAACAAAATATGAAAGAAACTATGTTTGCAGAAACTCCACATTGTCAGTCTTTGCAGAGGTCTTAATTAATGAACAAAATGATACCCCTAAGACTCAATCAACATCCAGTTAATTTAAGGCATAAATATTTACTGCATTAAAAGCTTTCATTGTCTCAGACAGAAAACCAGCAGCATTAAAGAGATATTACAGTTTGTAGCTTGTCATGATCATAATCTTTCCTAGGAATACCAGAAATAAGAGGTCATTTCTGTGCAAATTCAAACCAAGATATTTTCCTATGGAAGCTGATGTTTCATTCTATTAAAAGTCTGTACTACTTGACATAACATAAATATTATGCTTATTGTATGTTTTGACTTTATTTGCATAGCTATCATACTGCTAGTTTGTGCAGATAAACAATTAGATATACACACATATATAGAAAATATCACGTTACCAAACAGAAGTGCCACCTGATGAAGACCTCTCTAAACATATTACTGTGTACAGCCCATCTTAGATTCTTTACATTTTACAAAGCTGAATAATTTGGGGCACCCACTGTCAGGAAATATCACCTGAATTTTGGTTTCATACAAACAGCATAGTCTGCCATCTGTGCTGAAGTCCTAGGTTTATGAAGCATGAAAAAAGCCTGCTGTCCTAGGCCCTAACTTTTCTGCTGCTATAGAAGAAACACAGAAATTCTGAAAGGGCAACAGTGCTTAAAATTGAATGACCTGGATAAAGATGCAGAAGAAGCAGAGACTGTCGTGTTTCAGCACAACTGGTTCCTCCAATTTAAATATAAAAACTCTACATGAATTTAGTGTTGCCATCTCACAAGATAATCTTGCATTGTCCAATGAAAAATCCCTGACTTGTTTTGGTCACTAGGAGTATAGTTGTGCAACTAGGAAGGGGAAAGCCTGTTTCTTTCATCTGTTGAGTAAATTCATTCTGGAAAGTCTTGGTTGACTTGTGTTCTATTTGGTGGGACATAAAGCTTTGGACTGTGTTGGACTGGCTATGGAGCCGAGGTTCACTTTACCAGTAAGGAGGAGAAAGTAGTGGAAACAGTGGCCCGTTGTAGCAACCAGCACTGATGGAAGATATTGCCAAGGGCTGCTTTGATATTTATGGGCACATACAGCAATATACCAATACCTGCTATAAACTGAAATAAGCAGCATTACTAATGAACTTACCAGCCTGCGGATCTCCCTCTCACATTCCCGCTTTATTCTATTGATCTCATCCTGGTGGGACTGATAAGCCATGCGCAGGTCCGCAGCCTTCATTTTATCTGCCTGCATAATGTTGTTCAGAGCTTCTTCAAGCTGCTTTTTGCCAGATTTCAGCTCCAAGATCTCTTGCTGCAGCTTCATTCGCTCCCCGTCGAACGCTCTGCGAGCCTCCTCCTTCGCCTCACTCAGCAGCGCCGTCTTCACTTTGTCCGCCGCCCCGTCCCGCAGGACGTTGACTGTTGACTGCAAACGCTGAATTTCACCATCTTTGATCTTCACCATTCTTGCCACCTCCTGCTCGTGCTGCCGGATCAGTAGCTCTCTGACACTCTGAAGTTCCTTCATTTTCTCTTCATGGAGCTTGGCTTTCAGTTCAGAAACATAGGCAGTGTGCTTATGCTGCTCCTGCTCCCTTTCTTGCTTAACCTCTTGGATTTTTTCTCTCAGTTTACCCACCTGGAACAAAATATAAAATCTTGATTAACAAGCACCACTCCACTTTTTAAAGTCACCAAGAAAGCGCTTCTAAACTGTTCTTAAAAAACCTATCCTGAACATTCAAAAGCCAAGACTGCACACCTCTCTCCAGTAACCAAGTAGAGAAGCAAGGCTGGAAAAAGGTCATGTGTATGTTAAGGAATCTGCTATGGCGATGTGCAACTGGCAATGAGTTCTCACACATTTAGGGAATAAAATAAAACTTAGCAACATGTAAGCTAGTTACTTCCTTATTTCATGTACCAACCACACAAGGCTATTCTCATCCATAACCCCTCTACTGTGCTCTACAAGCAGATGGAAAACTAATCAAAATATGGAAAAGACTTTGTGTTCATGCTGGAAATACTTTTATTTTGGATTTCTCAATTTCTTAGCTGTTTTAATGGGAAAGTCCTCATTAGATAATCCAAAAGAATTGGCCTTTTGAAAAATCAAGTCTACTCAATGGACCTCAGATCTCACCCCAAAACTGAAGCTATTCATGTCCCCAGACATTTCAGAAAATATAGGCCAGCGAATCTAAGGGTTGGGGAGGGAGTAGTGCAAGAATGTGACAGACTATTATAGCAATATCCACTGTGATGAAACTTCATTATAAAATGATGCTCAGCAGGCTGCATGAAAAGCAATGATTTTTCCATGTGGGATTAGACACTAATTTAGAATAAAGGAGGAAAAAGAGAAAGGCTCACTCGTCCATTGCAGTACACCAGAAAGGCTATAATGTATTTCATCATTCATAGTCTCAGTAACATGGTTCTATTATCCCCAGAGACTGCCAAAACCTCTATCAGAGGCTGAGGTTTCAAACCTTGAGTGAGAATAAAAACATACATAGCAAATAGTGCTTTATGGTAAAAGGAGGCTACCAAGCAGCAAAATGTTAGTCACTGTCACATCTGCTTCTATCTATGCTACACAAGGTTGTGATCTGTAGTCATGTGATGCATTTAATTTACACCAAATAAAGCCAGATTTGTAACTTGGTCAGACAGGTGTCCAGTCAGGATCAACCCACCACAACTTGACCTGAAGTCTTCAGACAGCTGGGACAGCAGACTTCTCCTGTGCAGAAAATGTTACAATCCTCTTATTTTGAACAGTAACTTTGAGAATTAACCAATTCAAACTTACCCTTGATTTAAAGAAATTAAAAGACTGGAGCAGGAAAGGGAGGAAAGGTATCTACATTTTTATGAAAATAACCTAGATGCACTGTTGACTAAACACCACTCATGAGAGCACTATAATTACAGCTGTTAAAAAGGTAATAGCTATAAATTACTGTCACATGTAGATTTTATAGATATTGTCACTCTGTTCCAGGGTGATTCTGAGAACTTATCTTTATTAAGAGAGACAGTGGTTGGGGTTTTTCCCCCCAGATGGTAAATCTGGCTATTGGAAATTATCTGCAGGATATATCCATGTGTTATTTCTTTCAGTGGGATGACATTTAGTTACAAGCCTACAGTGGATAGCACTGATTTTCTGTGCTTACATTAGGGTAGCCAATTCCATAGTAGAGTGCACAGCAGGGAGGCTGGAATAGATGATCTTTAAAGGTCCCTTCCAAAACAAAACATTCCAACAAAGCCAAGCCACTTACTCACCTATCTACTATCAAAAGTAAACAGACTAGTTTATAAACCAATTTTCAAATGAAACAACACTCATTATTGACTTACTGATGCACCAAGAAAATTGAAATGAAACTGAGCAATGAAACTTAATAATGACAACCCAGGCAAACAAACTGCATAATGGCATATACAAACACAGATAATATACCTCCAGAACTACAGTAATTTTAAATTAGTCCATTTGTACATAAAGCATACAAGTGAAAGGCAGTTTTCAATACAACACATTCATGAGTTTAACTTCCTAAAAGAACTTGTAATAAATGAGAAATGGATTTTGATGTTTTGGAGGAGTGCTGAGTCACACAAATTAGCATACTTGCTCAATTTTTTTGTAACTGAGTACAAAAAAATCACTGTATCACTACTAATTTGACCTAAAAGCTTCAGTAAGAATTTAAACAAGAATAATTAGAATCCTTCAAAGAATCCTGGGATTTTACAGTGTCTTAAAAGCTTATTGCACTTTCAGAAAAAAAAAATGCACCCCAATTCTTAAGGGTCTGCACCCTAAAAGGGTCAGACAGAAAGGTTGGCACCCTTAAAGGGATGCACCCCAAAGGTGTTTAAAAAGTCTTTTCTTATTACTGCTTTTTGTCAGAGAAGATGGAAAACTAGATCTCTCTGTTAGATCTTCTCTGAAAGCCATAATCTGTCCTTCCCACACCCTTCAGTCCCTCTATCCTGCACACTGTGCACTTCTGTAATCGTCTGGCTTCCAGAGCAACTGACTGAATGAAAATAGTAGTGTGGCATTTTCCCATATGCCTGAGTCTCAATTTCCAAATGAACCTAAATTTTAAAGCAATTTTTAATTTCTGGCACTCTTTATGGTTTTTTTTTAATATGAAGAAAAATATTCTATCCAAGAAATTAAGCCAACAGAGAAACAAAGTCAGGTATGATATCAGGCACCAAATACCAGTTATTGCCTACCTTTCTAAATTAAAACTTTAATAGTTGGCACACATTGATAAAATTTGTTGTCATAGCAGAACTTAGCTTCTTCAAAAATAATGCTAAGCATCATTGCTTCTTTCCTTTCTTATGTCTAAAAAGTGCTGAAAGCTGGAATTTCCTTAAAACAATATAATTATATTTTCCTTAGATATTTGCATATGGTGTTGTTTTCTATGACAAGTTGTTTTGCACACTTGAGACAGAAAAAGTTTGGCTTTCGATCAGGGTCAATGGAATAATTTTAAAATAATCTATAATTTTATAATAATTTATGCATTTCTAAAAGGTAATACCCTGTAAAACCATATGTGTTTCCATGTGCTACCAAACCACCGCCCCACTAAAAATGTTATGATAAGAACTTGCTCAGGGCTACCTCATTTTTTTCTTGGATTTAACTGCTGGAGTTTTTAATTTGTGGCACAATAGTCAGTCACAGGAGGGATACTCTCCACACTGCTTTTTGCCAGGAACTGCAAACTTGAATGCAAAAGAAGAGAAGGTAATCAAGAACAGTCAGCATGGATTCACAAAGGGGAAATCAAGCTTGACCAGTCTAACAGTCTTCTACAATGGCATGGCTGGATGGGTCAGAGGGGGGAGCTGTGAACGCTACCTTGACTTCAGCAAGGCTTTTGACACTGTCTTCCATAACATCCTTGTAGGTAAGCTCTGGAAATGGGGGTTAGAGGAATGGACAGTGGATCAAGGTAGATCAAGAACTGGCTGAATGGCAGAGCTCTGAGCATCATGACCAGTAGAGCAGAATGCAGCTGGAGGCTGTCCCCAGGGATCAATACTGGGTCCAGTCTTACTCAACATTTATGAATGACTTTGGCCCTGGTGAGCTGCATTTGGAGTATTGTGTTCAGTTCTGGGCTCCAAAGTTGAAGAAAGACAAGGAGGGGCTTCAGTGGCGGGGGGTGGGGGGGCACAAAGATAAGAAGAGGTCTGAGACATCTCTCTTATGAGGAGAGACTGTGGGAGCTGGGCCTGTTTAATCCAGACAAGACTGAGATGAGACCTTGCCAATACATATAAATATCTTGAAGAGTGTCAAGAGGGCAGTGCCAGGCTCTTTTTGGTGGTGCCCAACATCAGAATAACGAGCAATGCCTTAAATTAAAACACAAAGCTTCACCAAGCCACTTTCTCACTTGTCTTCCCAATAGTGAGGTATGGAGCCGCAACTGAGATGAAACATCTTGTTTATCCTAACTCCTAGATGTTGTGACCTCAAGCCTATATATGTACAGTCACAAGTAGGATATGGATATTTAAAAGCAGTAACTGAACTTGGTGAAGATGGAGTGACAGCCAACGTTACAACACCTAGCACAAAGTATTACTCAAAATATTGAAAGACTACCTTCTAGCTTTTCCTAACTATCTCAGTGGGAACAGGTACTTTGGAATACTTGTTCCTAAATATTCATGGATCTCAGCATAAACATTAATAAAACCACTGAGCTGACTGCCAAGACCATGCTCAGTCACTGCAGCTCCTTGTGCTCGTAGCACTGGACTTTAAGGTTCAGTCAGAGTGAGTCCTACCCCCATTCATGTTAAAATAAGTACAATTTTTGTGCTTTGGTCAACTCCTTTCACTGATGTCTTCCCAATATTTGGATGTCTTCCAACAAAGCTTTTTCACTAGCAGAGCAAGAGTATGTGAGCCCCTGCTGAGTTCATGCATTTCCTTCTCCAGACTTTCCATAGATGGCAGGAAACTTACAGTCCAGGAGGACATCCTATATCCTACAGGGTCCCCAAAGCCATCAAGCAGGTGTTCCCAAAACTAGACATAGTACAGGGGATCTAAGCCAGGGCCACAACTTTTGCTTCACCCCTTAGGCAGCATAAATGAACCCAGCTACTCGTGTCTAATGGCCAAAACACCACCAGCAAGATCAACAATGACGCACATCCAAAAACGTGCAAACATACCAATTTTGAATCAGGTATTGCATTAAGCATGAAGTAAACAACTTTACAGAAGAAATTCCTTTATATGGATCAACAACCAATGAAACAAGATGTACTAGGAAAATATATGCAAAGTTTTGAATGTCTCAGGTAAAATTTTATTTCATAGAAAGCAGTATTTTTCAGGCAAAAGTATGTTATGGCTAATTTCCATTTGTGATGTCTCTCATCAATTAGAAGGTTCCCTCTCAGATAAATCATTAATATAGGCATACTCTTGAGGGAAAAAATAGTTTAGGAAAATTAAATTGAATAAATTGGCCCCATAAGAGTTTGTTACCTTTCCTAATACAGTTAATATCCCATGGGTCACCAAGCTGTCTGTTTAGCAGTTTCAATACTTCTTTCTTACCTCCACACCAGTAAATATATCTAATTTATTTAGAATTCTCTAGGTACAGTGTTTTTTACTTTTCTAATACCAAGAAATAATTTCTCTTGGTTTTGTTACTATTTTTGAACTACAGTCTAAACAGGAAAAATCTCTGTGGCTTTGATTTACTCATCTTGTCAGGCAAGGCATCCTGTAACTGCTGCACATACCGAGAGTAGGCTAAGAAATAAACTACATGTTCACTTCCATGAACAGTAAATGATTTAGAGCAAGTACCACAGCAAAGATGAGGGAAAGATCTCTTCCCCTGGCTGCATCCTTACAAAAATGCACTCCAAGACAGAATTTACTTCAGACTGCAATGTACACTTAGTACGACTTTAGAGCACTCTGGCTATAATTTCCTCTTTCCTCTTTCACAGATTTCATATGTGAGTTCACCCATTTCTCTGCACACATATGTGCACAGTAAACAGATCTGTCTCCACTAACAACTTCAATACACTAGAAAATATTAAATTTTTAACATGAAGAAAGGTGAACAAGTAACCAAGCTGAAGCAAATCTTCCTAGACTGAATATAGGGTAAGACTAGTTATTGAAAATGGTCCTGCAGCTGTCTTGTACTTACACTTCATCCTTAGTGAATCAAGAGTTAAACCTGATGCTCTCAGTTATAGACTGGAAGTGCATCAGGGATAAACTCTTTCTAGTGTTCACGTATTTTTTTTTAATCAGACTTATTTAAGAACTCAAAATTAATTAATTCTTTTGTCCAAGGTATAGGACAACTTCATAATTATGTGCTCTTTTTAATGCAATTTAAAAATTCATAATAAAATTCACATCCATATTTCTACATATAAAGTTATACAGAACAAAATATGAAATAAGTAAAAAGAAAAACTTACTAGTGTGTAAATGTAATCTACCATCAACTTGTAAGTCTCCAAACAGAAACATTGAGACACTAAAAATGACAGTGAAATAATGCAACTTATTGACCTGTAAACTATAAAGGGTATTGACAGCTACTAAATTTCATGGTGTGTTGTTTTAAAAAGCTCAAGTAGTTTGTGCCACTTGTTTTAAATTTGTTGTGATTATATCAATCAACAGCAAGAGAAGTTGGATGAGGAAGCCCATAGCAAAACTCCTGACTGATCTGTTCATTTAACAATACCCCTGACCCGTAAGAGATTTGACTTTTTCCTTTAGTCTGTGGAAGAAAAATTTCCAAGGCAATACAAGTTTAGATGGTTGATATTTTCTAAACCTATTGCTTCAATCAAACACGAATTAAGCCTTTATGGTTTCTTTTTCCTCTGTAAGAAAAAAGTTCTGAAGATTACATTTGTGATGGGTTTTGGGTTTACTCTGTAAATTAAAATGCAAAAAATAAGACTTTTCAAAGCTGAGTATCACACAAGGATGTTAATGAAAGTAGAATGTACAGACGTGTTGTTATTCAGGTGTTCCACATTTTATACTGATGAAAAGAAAAAAGACTAGAACAAAACCACATTATATAAAGAGAACACATTTTCTGTGTATACTTTTCCCACTTGGTAAGTCTTTGAGACTCTGCAACTACAGTATCCCCAGTCAAGTACAGATAAATCCATCTCCACATGGATTAATCTGCAGAACTGTCTTGTGCAAAGTCAAATGCACAAACTGATTTTAATAAATAACAGAATAAAAATAACCTTACTGGTTTGTCTGTATTTTAAAAAACCTACAGAAATATATAAAAGTAACTGCTACTCTTCATAAATATGAATGTATTTGATTAATTAGTAGTTTCTCCTATGTGTCCTCTCGATTACCAAAAGACCTTTTAAACATATGCTAGATGGATAAAATTTGATGGATCTATTTCATTAGCAATCAGATGCAACATTGAATAGCTCAGAATAATGCCATGCATAACCTCAGCAAATCAAATCAGGACTCCTATACAGACAGTTTACAGTTAATTGATATTCTTCATAAGCATTTAAAGAGACATGCTTTGAATAAGGTGCTGATGTTTGATTTTGAAGATGATGCTTTTTACAACATACAATTTTCAGTAAGATCAAATACAAAACTCCCTTGCCAGTAAGTTAATGCCATTTGTATTGCTGTGATTGCAAATTTCAGTGACTGAGTGTTTGGGGATATTTAGTCCCTTTTGCACACTACTGAAAAGAATTAGCACCAATTTTAGTTTATGACAAAGAACCCTGATTTCATTTCTCTGTCATGTTTTTCCTTTACAACAAACACATTTTAGTATCAAACTCTGCTGGTTTCTAACAGTGCTGCTACTAAAAGAATGATCACAAAATGGAGATAGACGAATACCTTGTTTTTTTCTTGCTGAAATTCTATCTGGATGTTGGTTAGTTTAGCTCGCAGCTCCTCATTAGCAGCTTGCAGGGCTTCAGTCTCCATGTCGGACTTCTCTCCCTTGGCACGACTTTTCTTTGACATAATTGTTTTTGAAGTTTAAAATAAAATGTTTGCTCCACACTGAGCTACCAGCTAGTGCCTTGTGCTGTTAGCATCTAAGAGTCATGCAGTGGTCAATAAAACCTTCCATACAAATCTCTGCCATCATGGGAGCAGTCTCTCACGGCCTGGAAGAAGCAAAGTGGTGGGAACAGTATTAGGCTACAGCATTGAGAAGAATCAAACATCATTTTTAAAGCACACTCAACTTCCTTGAATTACACTATACTGCATAGTTTACCAGAGTTTGAAAGAAACAGATAAGAAGTTACATAGTATTTCACCATCTTTAACTCTATCCGCTGTATTCTGTTCACAGAAATAGAAGTGTTTACAGTTATGATGAATATAGCATATAAACAGAAATTATATCTTATTCAAGACCTGACTAGAACCATGCTCAGAATTCCCAAGAGGCACAGAGAACACCATAAATTAATTGAGGTAGTGTTTCAATGGGAATAATTTTCTGCAGTAAAAAGGAAGTATTTCTCTCCCTAATGTATCAGTTATAATGCATAATTGCATTATTCATAATTATCATGAAGTTTCACATCATCAGCATCTATTAAATAGGTATCACAAAACTGGAAAAACATTTTTAAATGTTTCTTAAAATATCATATATGTAATCTGCTTATGTTCGGGGCTGATTATACAATAAAACAAGAAGGTATTTAACTTCATTTTCATTTCCCAGTATGCTCTAAGCTTATAAAGTATTCAATTATTTATATCAGCTTTATGTAATATTCAAGGAGAATATCAATAGCAGACAAAGAACCCTAATTACGATAAATAGGAAATCCCATGATTAGTTTGCTTCATGAGTAGTTAGTATAGAAGTTTAATTTGTGATTTTTTTTTTCCTCTCTGCTCTCCTCGAAGAATAAACTGGTGCTCCACAAGACCAAACTGTGGAACAAGTGCTATCAATGCTGAACTAGTTTCCAATCCCATGTCCTCTACGCATTTTTAAATATTCACATAATTTCACCTTTAAATTTTCAACAAAGCAGAAAGGTTCCTACTTTAAAACTGAATGACATAACTGGAGTATCATATTTCCAAGAAAATTGTTATCAAATTGCCATCAAACAATAAGCTGCTTTTCCAAGGTACTACTAACGGGGAGTTATTTTAGAAATTGTATTAGAATGCAAATCCCATGCATTCCTTTCCCATACTTTCCCTTGCACATACTTTCTAAGGGGTTAGTGACTAATACCTCAGGTGTGTAGAGACAAACTAAACACCTCAGTTTTATGCTCCTTTTCAAGCACTGGTAAACAGGTGGTGAGTTACATATCTTGCTTAGAATGACAAATCAAATCAGATGAAAAGTGAACAGAACCCAGGACACCAAGTCTCAGTCTAATTGATGATATTCCCATTGAGTACTTTCATTTGTAAAAAGCAATTGAAAAAAACATGAACTTTAACAATTATTTGCTGAAGTAACTTAAGTGAAATAGTTGTTTTGCTCTGTAATAGCAGGTATTTTTCCTTCAAAATATAATAATCCATCAAGTTATGCTATTCCAAAAAATTTTGTTTCTTCCTTATATTCATTATATGAAGCATTTTAACATATAATCTGTGATAAAAACAGGAACTTAAATACATTTTAATTCTATCATGTATCAGACCTACTTTACAAAACAAATAAACACTGGTGCTATTGTGGTTTTAAACATAGTAGCTGATTCAAGAAAAACAAATCAGCAATATTCTTACAGTAAAATTAAAAAAAAAAAAAAGGAACTCTTGGATGAGTAGAAGAAATGTGAGGAATTACTGTGATTAATAAATTTCATGTTATTAATCTATAGAGTTTCTATGATGCTCAAATTACAATTAATACTCAAATTAGCCTTAAAAACTTGAGAGTTATGCATTATTCTTTTAAGTACTCTTCAGAATTTAAAAAAACTAAAAAAACATTGCTCTCAATCTTTTTTCTTTTAACTCTCAACGTTTGAAAATTGTACTTTTCAAGTAAAATAAAAGCTTAGACACAGAACCTGAAGAATATCACCTTCTTCTCCTACAAGCATTGAGGGAAGGAGCGTGGGGAGGGGAGTGAAAGCACTACCTCCCAACCAAACTAAATATAATAAATTCCCTAAAACCACAAAATAAAACAAAAAAAGAAATAACCAAAAAAAATCCACAAAACCAAACCATCAACAAAACCCCAAACAAAACCCAAAGCAAGCAAACAAACAAACAAACAAACAAAAACCCAAACCAAGAAATAACCACCCATCAAGTTGCATTGATGGGAATAAAAAAAAGCCTCCATTTTTATTCTTCCCTAGATACATTTTCCAGCCTACCTACTGCAAAAGCAGGAACTATGGCAACACAGAGCCTATCTATATACCCAGAGAGGCACATTGCTGAGACACACAAGGGCTGAAGCAGAGACTGCATCGATTCCCAAATGAAAGGCACGGAACCAGTGCGTGCCAGATTCCCTCCTAGCTGACTACCCATATTCAATATCTGGATAAAACTCAGGACAAAAAACCCAAAACAAACAAAAAAACCAACAACCCCCCCACCCCAGCACCAAACAAGTTGTAAACACAGTGAGAAAAAATGAAGGGAAAAAACACTCCACTCTCCACTCTAACAAAATGTTAGTAATGCAGACGCTTCAACCAACAGCCTATTTATTAATTCCTCATATGTCTGCTGAGAAGCAAATTCATGATGCCACCAGGATACAGTTCCACAATCACTCCATAATTAAAAATAGCCACTTCCTGCACTCTGAGTTCTACACATTTCTTTGCAAACCTTGGAATCATTTGAATGTATTTTATATTTCACACCAAGAAAAAGGATAGGAAAGAGTAATGGATTCTAAATCACAAATAATGTTTTCAGCAGTCTCTGGAACATACCAAGTTTCTCACTTTACTTGATAGCTATAGGGGCAATTGTCATTGAAGAAAAACAAAGTGGATTGGATCTGAATCAACTATTCAATAGTTTACTCAATAGTTTGGGGGATTGGTGTATAAAAGATCAAAATATTTAACATGATTTCTCTTACAGATATTTTGGGAAATCATTAATTTCTTAACATATTAGAAAACCAATCAGCTGAACAGTGTCCTAATCTCCAACTTCTATTTGCTTAGCAGATTTAAAGGATGCTTTTTATAACTACCTCAATCTCTTTCCTGGTTTTATCAAACAAGACCTCAAACTATGCAATTAATTGCTATGATGATTCTAGATGGTAAATATCAATAAAACTTATTAGAAAAAAAGAAGAGAAAGCTGTTACTGCAGAAACATGACAGTGTAGCATCAAAGAATTTCGATTACATAACGATAAGGAAAAAAGGAACCCAATACTTTCTATTGAAAAGTAAGTCAATTTAAAGAAATGAAAGTCTTTAAACATGATCCTGTATGAAAAACACAAAAATATGGGGAGGATTATATCTTTAGAGAGTGACTTTCAGTAACAAACAATAATCAATAGGAAAGTAAGTAAACTCATAAAATCAAGTCATAAATATGGATAACATGGTAACAAAAAAATTACTAAATTATATCAAACAAAATTCTGCATTCCAGGCTTATTTCAGACTTCAACAACATTATTCAGCTGCAGCACAATTTTGGAAGGTGAAATTGTCAATGAGTCATCTCAGCTGAAACACCAAGCTGTAATTCACGTACTAGAAGGAAATAATAAAGCTTCTTCATCTAGACACTGCACTTCCCCATAAATAGTGCTCCATTCTACTTCATTTTTTTTTTTTATTTCAACCTTTCTCTTATAATTCTGCAGAACCTACTGCAGATAGCACCAATAACCCTCACTCTGCTTGTGAACATGAATTGTAACATTCTCAGTACAGCACAATTCTGTACATTCAAGAAGTTTAAAATAAATTTTATTACCACAGCATCTGACAATAGCGAATGCAGTGGACACAGGTACAATGTTAACTTCAGAAATTACTTGCAGTTCACCTGTGTTGTAGTATATAAAAACAGTGATAGCCAACCAGTGACTGTATGGGAAAGACAACATTCAGAGCTGCTGATGACCAAGGCACATTTCTCACAAGGTTCAGATGACCTACATTTACTGCTTCAGTTCTCAGTTCTATGTAACAAAACATGACTGAATGGATAAAAGCAGAAGAACCTCTACAGGATTGCAAAATAATACTCTTCCCACCAAGAAATCTAAATGTAAATTATCAGTATAGTTTTCTAAGTATATTGTAGACTGGTCACCTTTCTGATACCTCTTTGTTAGCTACCTACAAAGACAGACCTATTTCTGTAACAGTAGAACATTTGAGGGTTATTTTAAATCATAGCTCACTTAAGGAAATACAGAGTTTCCTTATAGTGGAACACTTTGTAAATGTCACTTGATTTTTTGATGGATAAAACCAGTAACATCTTTATTGTTAACTACCAGCCCACATTCACTTTTTCAGATTCACAGCCTAAAATCCTGAGTCATTCTTGCTTTAATAAGAATACTCCTTACAGGGCCACACTATACAGAGAGCAATCACTAAGAAACTATAAGCATTTTTTCTTTTTTTTTTGCCAGAAGGCCTCAAAGTAACAATGCTGCAGGGCTATGTGGAACAGAGCTTTCCTTGGTAGAGATTACAGTGTAGCATGGGTTAGGCTTTTATGACATTCACTCAGATTTCCACAGCAGGTGACATCCTGCAGATGAGCACAGGATCTGTAAAGCAGTCCAGGTTAGTAATTGCTTCTGTATTTTTTTCAGTGGCATCTCAGCAAAGGTGATCTGTGATTCTGTCTCTCCACAGTCTTTCAGAAAATTCCCAATGCCCTCAGGAATCAGTACCCAGGTTTTAACTTCCCACCACAAATCACTGCTTTCTAGGTCCTTATACTGTTGTATAAGAACTAATTTGGCAAGTTCCTAAATGAATTAATGAATTTCACCAATATATTCATTTTCTCTTCAGTGAATTGGGTTGCCTGTGAGGTGTGCATCTGTTAAGACACATGCAACGAAAATATGTATCCAAGTCACTGCATACCAAATAAAACAAACAAACAAACAAAAAACACACAAAAAAAACCCCACAACCATATCAAACTCATTTAGACCCTATGCACACACACAAACGTGTGTGTACCTGCTAGTAACAACCATGTGACACTGAATTTTTATTTTTATTTTTGACTGATACTACTCCATGCCACAGGATAGCATCGAGTACATTAATGGTTTCATTCTAATGAAAGGCCAAAAACAGCCCACCAAAATAAAAAACCACCAAAAAAACGCTCTCTGTTTAAAAGGAATTATCACAAATAAAAAGGAATGTCTGAACCGAAGAGGATGCCATGAGGAAGGGAAGGGAACCTGCACCTCCCTTCTGCACTACAGAACACTTTCATACGCTAGGATTTACTGAAAACTTAACCTGAATCCCTTCTCAGAAAGCTATGAGCTTGATTCCAGGACTATTTTATTTTGAGTAAATGAAAAATATTCACTGGCTTCAATGAATGTACATTTATTAGTATTTACCCAATTTCACTTATAGCACTGTTTCAAGGATTTATCAAAGCATTAATCATTAAAATCGCTCTATTAGCCCTAATAAAAGACAAAATGCTACAAACAGGAGTTTCTTCCATAAAATAGAAGAGGCACTAGCACACAAAGGTAAAGTTCAAATGCAACAAAAATGTTTTTTTTGTTTTTGTGTGGCACAGTGCAGGAGCCTCTGGGCCTTCTCACTGTGCCCTGAGAATGAGGCAGGGAGATCCCTGTCCTTGCACTGAGGAACAGATTCCCATTAAATCAGAACATTTAAGAGCAAAAACAGAAGGAGGAAGAAAGGGCAAGTTACAGCATTTCTCAGTTAGGGCTAGATAAATGGCAAATACAGAGACAGATTCTAATATCTTTATTGACTATCACTGATGCCCCACAAATATAATCAACCTGTCAAATTTAGGCTTTTTAGGACCAGCTTTGTTTAGCTACTCATCTGATTTTTGCAGCAAGTTTCCTGTGAGTATTTTTTTAAACCCATCATTATTATTATTTTTGTTTTATTGTGAGGAGATAGAATAACTAAAACTTGAAACTAGAAAAATTAAAAATTCAGGGATGACAGCTGTGTAGAAGGTGTACAAGGCAACTGAAAGCTTTGGGGGGAGAGGTTCAGATTCCCAATTTGATGACTCAAGAGAGAGAAAGATGAGAGAAAATCTGGGGTTGTCTAACACTTCATTGCATCTTGAATATTTATTATTTTGTAAATCTGTAGGATAAACTTGAGAGGTCAGGCAGGTGTAAGGACAAGAAAAGGTGCTTCTGGATATGAGATTAGTTACCAGCGGAACAGTGAAGCAGACAGAGGGGACAGGATTTCATTCCATTGTCTCTGATCCCAAAAATTATTTTCTGCTGTTGACTACTAAGTCTGTAAGCTACCCCATGCTGTGGCAAACAGCTCACATTCTCACCTCACTGCTCCAGCACAGAACAAACTCACAGCTCTTTCCACAGCAGCACGAGCACATCAGTCAGCACAAAAAAAAAAGGATCACAAAACTTCTTCACCTACCAAGGGGTGGTTCAACTTTCACACAACCTCTCATTAAAGTCATGAAGACATCAGCCTAGCTCGGTCCAAATGAAGGTGTCAGCCTAGCTCAGTAATACAGGAAGACTGGAAAGAGAACATGCTGCATTTATTCCAAATTTCCCATCATGGTCCACTTTTAAAGCCAAGTTCCTTAGTTCCTGAGATCAAAATGAGGTTATGCACTACAGAACTGGCACTGCTGTTGCTTAAATTTTGAGGAGTCACAGAATTCCCAAAAAGGTATCTACCTGTGCTCAAGAATTTAGGACCTCATCCTTGTGTTTGATTACTGCATCAAGGACTACTTGCTCAGCTTCAGTGTTCATGAAACCCACATGCAAATCTAATTTCAAATCTAGCTGCAAAACTATTATTATTATTATTTTCTTATTGGCAACACACAGGCTAAGGCTTGATGGATTTTGGTTCCATCTACAGTTGTCACAGACGCCTTGTATTTTCTCTTCCAAATCACTTAATCTCTCAGTAAAGTAGGCAGTACACTTGCAGAAAGACTATCAGAAATGCATTCTGATGACAATATTATGAAATAAGAGACAGGATAGAGGTAATGAGAAATGAAACTTAAGAGACCTAGAGAGAGTGTGCAATTTTTTTGGCAGGAATCATCAAATTTAGCATCCCACAAAACTTGAATTCCCTCAGAAGATCCATTAACTATTTCACAGCAGTGCTCTGATAATCAGCCAGCTAAAACTGGTATTTCAAGTACTGGTATTTGAGAGAATGTTCATTGCAGTGAAGAGAGTTTAAGTCACTCTGGGAACTGGCTGAAGCAACTGCATCACCTGGGATAAAATATTTAAACTGAGTATTTCAGCCAGACAGTAGCTTCTTTCCCAGCTCTCTGAAAGGGAGCTGTGCAATGGCTTCAAACTACAGGCAGTAAAAAGCACAGCTAGATACTAACACAGCAAGAGCCTGCAGACAAACTTTTGTTTCTCTCTCTGGTTAAACGGGACAGAGACAAACATGACAAAGCACAAGAAAAGCACAGAGGAGAAACTGTGAACTCTTTGTGTAATCATCTTCCAATATCCACAAACAGAGAACGCTTCACCGCCATGAGAAGACTACAAATAAAATACGCCTCTGGTAACTGCCAGCAAATTTGATTCAAACCATTCCAGACTTGTCGGAAATGCTGTTGGCAAGTTGGCCATCAGAAACACAAATGTGCTCTCTGAAGATACTGAAAGTTGAATGTGGCAGCCATGAACAGTTGCAAAAAAATATATTTGTCCAGATGCATGTATCAACATCATAATTTTGTAGCTCACAATGTTAAAAAATAGACACATTCAGTCATGGTTCACCTTAAAAAGAGGAAAACAGGCAAGCAGATAAAAGTAAAAAACTCCAGAAATGTTGAAACTCTGTGACACAGCACTATAGACTGTGACACTTTCTAATGTCCAGATCAGACTGCCCCAAAGTATTCTGAAGCCCAGAAATTAATCAATGCACACAAGCACATACATATATATATATATGTATATATATATATATATATATATACACACACGGAAATAAAGCTTCCTAAAAGCTCCCTAATTTGGGATAATGTTAGACAGAACCAGACTACTTGCACATGCAACTTTGAGTGCTTTAGTATGCAAGCTGTGCATGCAACTTATGAGGCTATCCAATTTACGGGGGCACAGCATTGCCAGCAGCGTATCTTAAACTGCAGAGTGCTGTCATAATCAAGCTGATTTGGACATTTGGGGGAATTAAAAAGTGATTTGTTATTCACTCTAAAGAAAACCTCATTATGTCTCTTTACATATAACATTTCTCCTTCACTGAGAAATCAAGATTTCACTTCACTGTACTGTTTGAGAGAGCAGACTGTGAAGGTGGTACAGTGTTTTCCAGAAAGTTGAGGCCAAGACACGTTACCTAAAGCTTACAGAAGTCCCAATGGAAATGAATGAAAAATGTTTATGCTTCACTGCTTTAGAACACAACCTCCTTCCTGCCATGGTGCCTGCAAAGAAGGCTATTCTCTGGAAGGTCTAAATGGCTGTAAGTCACCTGTGACCACAGACAAAAATCTTTATTCAAGTTGTACTATCATGTAAATTTGTCACAGTTGCGATCCTGTCTATGAATCCAGATGCGTAAAAATGTGTTCATATAATTTATGCTATTAATTGATCTTGGTGTTCAGTTCTGTTCCTCTTCCTACCCCATCCCCTAAAAGAGGTGGCAGAGGGAAGCCCCAAATTTAGGGTGCCGGCAGTGACTTTACAGACAAACTTTGTCTTAATGAAGACTCAGTGGAAAAATATGGAAATAGGTATTGCCAAGAACTATTCTTTCTATACATCTCCCTAAACTTTAGGTGAAAGTGTAAATAAGATTTTCCTTTAAGGTTAAGGTTAGCACAGCTATGGCAGTAACACTGTAATTTTTCACCTCCTACACAGCAAACCTATACTAGCAAAACTGAAAGGTTCATGTAAATCAAGACTTGGCTGTTACCTGCGTACATTGCCCCTGCACATGAAAGGGGAAATGCTGAAATGATGCCTGTTTCAGTGAACAATGTGAAAAGTGGGAGTTCTTAAGTGGAATCATGCTCATTCCCCTCCCAGGGCATACTAATTCAAATGGCTGCACTAAAAACACATACTATTTATTAATTTTTTTTCCAGTAGAGACAACTGGAAACATCAGAAAGATCTTCAATAACACTTCCCAAATGTTGTAAGGGATTAAGAACAGAAAATTACGTTTGCTTTGAGATATGCAAGTCTTTACCAGTAAATAACAAGGTAATATGTTTCCTTTCACTGTCCCAGAGTGTGCATTTTTAATTCTTACACTGATTGTTGGAAGTTAATTGAAATGCCCAAATGCCTCCCTTCTACTACAAAAATCTCACATTTTTGTCTTGTGTTGTAATAACACCCAGCACACCTGTATAAATAAAGTATGTACAGATGTGCACAGGATGGGTTTCCTTCAGAAAGGATTAGATGCAGGTGTTGAGACTAAAATTAGTATCCTTCAAGATTTTTTCCCCCTAGAAATCAACATTTACACAATGCTATGCATAAAACAAGATTTTGCCCACGTGAATACATATATTGCCATAATAAAAATCCCATTATCAAAGCTATTTAATATTCTAAACATCATTTGGAGCTATTGACATTACAAATTAATTGAATCAAAGAGCTGAGAAAAGCAAACAAAAAGCTAGGAAGACAACCATAACCAAGAGAGAGCCTATCTAGCATGAAAAAGCACCAGGTACTGCAAAACTGCTATATCCTAAAGAATTCTCAGAACTGCCAAGCTTGTGGCCTCTCACTACTGTTTATTGAATGCACAAGACACAGGCTACAGGTCTCTCATACCTTTTTCCCCCATTCATACTCATTTATGAACATACAAGGAGTTTCAGAAAGGACTGAAGATCTGCTGTGCTCTAATACTGGACAGCAAGTCTGATACATTTGAGAGTCCTTTCCATGGTGTCAGAAAAGTTTGTTTACTTCTCATTTTAAGACCTCTTGCAAACACACAGCACATAGATGATTACTTTTAGATGACTAAGTGAAACGTCACATATCTTATCTCAACACCACCATTACCAACCACAGACTTATCTAATGGCAAAACATGTGTGGGAATTCTGCCAGCAGCTGCACAGCCACCAGCCACCCAAATGTTCTACCTTGTTACATTTGCAAGTTAGGAAAACTCTTCAGACACAAGCCATTTATAGTATTTCTTTTCTCTGTAGGACAATATTGGATCTGTAATCATGTGGCAGTGAACATAAATAATATCTGTATAGAGGATTAGTCAGCACAGATTGTTCAAAGGATGTTAAGAAAAAAATGGAAAGATGAGAGCAATACCAAAGTTTATCTCTATTTAATTTTCAGCATTCAGAAGAAGGGGAGAAGTATCAATCTTTGATAGATTTCATGATCAGCCAGCAAAAGAAAGAGCCATTTAAATAAATGCCCCCTTGCAGGGCCAGGCATGCAGCAGCAATCCTAAATTTTCACAGAAGCAGCCTGTCATTCTCTAAAGCGAAGTGCCAGCTCACAGCTGCATGATATAGGAGCACCATTCCTGCATGAATGCTTGTGCTTCCACTTCCAGGCTGAGAAGACAGTTGGGAGAGATCAGGAATAGTCTAGACAAATAACAAGACAGAGATATGCAAGAAATATGACTAATCAAAAAGAACAACAGAGACCAGATAGGCAAGATCTTTTCCTGTAGCATTGGGCAAATGTGCACAAGCAATTCAGAAGATGAAAACCCACTGTTCAAATTTTCATAAGCTCGTTCTGACTCTTAGGATAGAATAGATAATTGCCACGTGACAAAATCATTTTCCAAAATACAGTGGCTGTTGAAGACTCATGTTTGGAACACTTCATATTTATTATGCAGAGTCAGCTAAACAAACTATTAAGACTAAATCAAATTTTTAATCTATGTTCCACTGTTTGGATGTATAGGAACAGAGCAGTCTAAACGACAACAGGGTGATTATAATTTTTAAATAGTACCCCTTTGAAATTTAAAAATTAAAATACATTTACCTTTGCAGAAAGCCAAGTGATAATAGTTATCAGCTGGGTTTAGATTTTTTTCCAAAATCAGCATCATTTACTTTCTGCTATTACTAAGTAGATATGGAGACAATCTTTTTAGATAAATCTATGACTCATGCATTTACCATTAAGTGTTAAACCCAATCAGAAGAAAAGGATGAACTACCCTCCCAAGTATACAAGAGAGAATTTAGTAGTCACATCAATTTATCTGGTTCTCCCAAAACAAATTTATTTACAAATTAGAAATTACAAACAAAAATAATTATTCTCTATAGTGAAAGTTAATTGAATTAGCAAATATTAAATTATTGTAGACATACTTTTTCACTATTTATGTTTCTTTATAATGACTAAAATGAAATTCTGTGAAGTGTTAAAATCAAAGATATTACAATGAAGTAGTAGCTGTATTTGAGTGTCATAGAAAACAGATGGGCTCTAAGACTCATTCTATATCCTACATTTTTTACTTTATTCTTTCCTTTTTCATGACTTTTTTATTAATGATCATGCATTCTACAGCTGCCAGTTCCCATTGCACTTGCCTTATTTAGTGTCATACTTTTCTATTCAGAGAGGGAAGTTTTCACTGTGCACTATACTATCATAACATGGTGTATTTCAAATCAAGCAAAGTTTGTGAGTAGCAAAGAGGCAACAATTTCAATATGCAAACTACAAAATAGCCTTTGGGGAAGGATATTTCCTGGGTTACTGCTGCTCTGCTTTTCTTTCTGTACTACAGTTTTCTGGCAAACCTCAGTTATATTCTCAATATCTTTCTAGATAAAAATGTCTTTTCTAGGGCTCAACAGCATTTTGCCGTAGAAAGAACAATTACACAGAGTGGAAGTTTACTATTTCCTAATATTTCTAAGCCTAATAACTCTGTCATCACTGCAGGACTACCACAAGATGAAAATACCAAAAATTAGGCCTGGGGTTAAACTGTCATCCTTACCATACTCCTCTAATAGGACTTTAAGGTAATTTCAAGGTGATCCTTGAAGCAAACAAAATATTATGTTGGGGTTTATGCATGGCACACGTAACTGCCTGCTGAATAGCCAGACATGTACACATTATAAACACAGAAAAGTCAACAGAAGGTTAGGAGAGTTTGCCAAAGGAGCTTAGCTCTCTTGACTGAGACCAAAGCAACTAAAGCCCTTCTTCTTTAGTAATGGTGACAGATATAACTGAGGTAACACAGTGGTCAAGCTGGCAAGCATATGATAAATGTAAGACACTAAGCATCCTTCTGTACTGCACATCTTAGATGCCATGGGTGGTGGTGGTGAAACAACTTAAAAAATTAATCAAGGAAAGAAATCACAAGCGCAAAAATGTTTATATCAAGAATCTGTTCAGCAATTCCAGAAAGCGTCTCTTGTAATGAGAACAAGAGCACCTCACAAAAAGACAAAAGCTTCATACAGATTTGGTTTGTTTTATTGCCTGCAAAATATGGTTGTGTTTAAAAGTCTCTCTCAGTACAAAATTAATTTCAAATTTGAAGCTTCAAATGATATTGTCCCTAATAAAATGATAGCATCATATTCGTATGGCAGATTTATTCACTTCCTACCCAACCAACATGCTGGCAATGCACAATACCTTTCTCTTGTCCACAAGTTTCTGAGGCAGTTGTGTTTGATTTTAATTTGAAGAGGTGAAGACTGAGCAGCACTGGTAGCTAAGTCACAAGCTATGTTTGTTCTGGGACTTTCCACACCACAGCTCCTAGTCCTGTTGGAACGTTTTCATTTTCATCAGCAAGGAGGGCTTCCTGAGCAATACTAGTGACATCATCTGTTAAACAAAAAAAAGAGAGATTTAATACAAATCAGATTTCATTAACAACTTTGATGGTAGCAACGCAATGGAAATTTATTTACAAGGGTAACAAAATGCAGCAGAATAAGGCATCATATCAAACTGGAAGTGTGGCATCTACATTCCATTATGAACACATATTTCGGAATGGTGGCCTTTGCTGGATGGTCCTCAGTGAAAGCAGGACAGAAGCTGCTCAGCTCCTTGGCAGTCACATGAGGTTAATCCACTGTTAACTCTGCCTAGCTAACCCCAAATTTGTTTTCCATTTCAACACAAGTGATTGGGTTTTGGGATACCTAAATTGTCATGATGGCCTCCTATAAACTGTCACATACAGATTGTCCACTGCCATGAATCTTGATAAATATCAAAAGTATACCAACATAAGGAAGTTATCATGTGCCATACTGAAAGGAGGACAAGACTAAATTTTAGAAAACCTGAATTCTGTTCTTGAAGGCAATGATCACAGTTTTCTTTTTGAAAACAAACAGTCAAATGACAATGGACAGGGCCTTGAGGTTGTCTTACCTCATATTTCTTTATAATACCTGAATGTATTTTGATCGCAAGGGGAAACAACAGAAGCATTTGAGTTTTTAATGATGTTCACTGCATGTTTATTCAAACATGTATTTCCCATGCACAGAAAAGTTTACAGAAATAAAATTATCATTATGGGGATATCTTCATGGAAAATACCACTCTGAAAGCTTATTGATTGAAAGAAATTCGAGTTCCTTAATGAGTATCATCTACCTCAGTCTTCCTAGAGTCTCTAAACACCTTTAACTATACTTTTCACTGCAGAATGAAAAAAATAAAGTAGTCTCCTACTTTCTTTTTTTAATAAAAGAAAATCTTCTCTTGGTATACCCCTTGTGTTAGAGATTGAGGACAAGTGAATTGAACAAGCCAAACAGATTTCAGCAATGTCTGAAGCAGGCGTGGCCATCTGGGGGTCTCCAAAGCAGAGGGCTGGCAAACACATCACAGAACAGTGAAACTCTTTGCCTTTTAGACAAGAGAGCTGGAAGCCAGACAGAATTCCACATGTGAACTGTGCTGAAATGTGATGGATATAACTACTGTCATGTACAATGTTCATATCTTCACAAAAAACTGTATTCCATACAAAATACATAAGGACTGCATCCAACAGTACAGTCCCAAAAATATAATTTCTAAACCACTTCCTTTGCTGGGAAATACTGCATTTCTCTCTAGTGGTTTGTTTAAGGTGACACCATGTATTCTGTTGTTAGTGGCTTAAAACCTAAATCCTCAGGGAATTTACTAACTTATTTGTTCAATAAAGACAGGCATCTAGGTAGTATTTAATGGGGAAAGGAAATCTGCATGCTCATTTCCTTAGGGCCAAATTCACTGCTGTGAGAGAATACTTTTGAAAAGGATGAAAGTACAGCTAGGGCCAGATCATGGCAGAAGATCAAAGTGCTGAAACAGCTTAGTTGGCATATTTAAGTAGCACAAAACACTGGAAAAGAGGAATTCAATTTATTTATATAGTAACAAACCTCCTCAGGCCAAGCACCTCTATTTTTTATGATGTCAGATTTGTCTCACTTCACCCTATCTTCCTCATCCTCTCTGAGTTGCCCTATTCTTAAATATTTCAATATTGTTATTCCACATAAAACATTTTGCTGCTTCCTTCTGGCCTTCATTTAGCAATCTGAATACACTTGAATAAAAGGAAAAGAGAAGGTTTCCCCATATTAACATGAAATATTACAAGAAACACCTAAGACAAAGCAAGAATTTACTTGTAAAAGGCAAGTAGACAGCAATCAAGCCAATAACAAGACCAATACCCACAAGACTCAAAAGGGAAGAAAACCCCAGAAAACCACAGCTCCAAATTCCAGTTATCTAGATGATTTGTCTACATTGAAAAATGTATCTTTTAGCATATCTACTAATTCTGTAATACCAATTCTTCTAAAAAGTAACTTATTTGAGCCTAAAAAAGCTATTGTTAAGATTAATAGTTTTTTTGAATTCTCTAGTAAACTGGGAAATAAAAAATATCTTTTATTTTTGGCCGACTGGCCTCAATACATAATAAGACTAGTGTTTACAAAAGTTTTGTGAGAAGAGTGAAACAGAAATCTAGAATGTGTGTAAGTTACAGTAATAAGAGCAAATAAAAAGAAGTAGAATAGTGATGTGACAATATCTGCTTCTGAAAGTGGATGTTTCAGTAGCATAACATATGAGAGAGATTAAATAAGAAGATTAATTGGCAATAAGTCTTGCAAAAACTGGGGCAAATTTGAAACATTTAATTATGCCAGTCAGTACAAGTTGTTAGAGTGGTATTCACAGCAAATTACTAGCAACCACTGGAAAACTACAACCTAATAATCCTCCAGTAATCTTCCTATAGCTTCTTAAAAGATATGGTAATACAAAAATAACTTAAAATAATTGGATACTTAATTTCTCATTTCCAGTAACTGCTAAGCTAAATCTATTTCTAATGGTGGAGAGGAAGGATAAAGAGGGGAAGCTATTACTGTGGAAATATATCTGTTAATCTACAAACAAACACAGCATAAACTACAGCTGTTCAAATTCATTCAGAATTCAGAATATAGCACACACACCAAAAGCACCTCAAAGAACCAAAACTGTTATAGGAATAATTTGACAGATGAGCTGGCGTTTGGTACATTACTAATTTCACTCAGTGCAGTGCAGTCACCAACATATTCATATCCCGTAGTTATAGCAGCACAGGCTAAATAAAGAAAGCTTATTCAGTTATGTTCTTTATCATATAATGGCTCTCTAGACAAAATACAGTGTTATAAAAATGAAGGGTTTTCTCTGTTTACATGGAAAGAACTAGTAACACTTGTCAACATTTCCCAAATAGTTAGGAAAGGACAGAAGGTATTCAAAATTGTTTGTTCAGGTTTTTCACAAACTGTAATACATAGAATCTTTGGTGAAAGTTCTGTTTCTCACACTTTTACCTCCATCATGTCAGGCAGCACTGCATCTTGAGTGCAAGTTTAAAGGTAAGAGAGTAAACACTGATGCCAGCCTCCATCCTTTCACTGAGATTCCCAAAATAGGCAAAGCACTCGGGTTTTCAGAGATTTTAGCCAGATCTGTTCACATGGGACATCTTAGTCCATTTTAACTCCTAAACAGAGTGCATTACTTACAGAAGTTTTAAAAAATAACTACTAAGGTGGACAGCTAGTTTAGATTTCTTCTTGGAAAGCAGAACAGCTGAGGACAATTCCTCTGACAACTGGGGTAATGTCATGTACAGTCCACATATGCAGGGTCTGTGGACTAGAAGGGGTGGGGATCTCAAAAGAACACCTTGCTCTGTAGAAGAGTGGTACAAAACCTTCCTTCTGTCCAACAGACATCAAATAGAAACAGGCAGGGTCCAACTACAATCCCCAGGGCAGAAAAAAGTGCAATCACATCCTTGGCATATGGTAACAGAAAAGCAGTTTCCCTGAATGTTTTGGAAGCCCTCCCTCTGTCTTTGTACAGCTGATCCACATTTTGAAGACTTTTTGAAAACAAGGCTTTTTGGCTTTCAAATGACTAAGCATAAAACAAGATTGACCTAAATAAAAGGCAGTTTCTTTAGAAAACAGTGCTGAACCCAGCTGTGAGTTCTCTGCAGCAGTTGCTAGGAATTTCAGTTGGCAAATGCTTTGTAATGAGAATATGTACATTACCACTGGCTTTTTGTCAGAAGTTATTCTAATTGACAGCTAGAGGAGAGGGGGGAGGTGATCTTTCATACAACCAAATGTTCAAGGATTAAAAAAGTGTATTTCTTTCAAAAAACCTACGACATTTTACTATGGTGCCTTATATTCTACTCTAAAGCTTTATATCTAAAATATTAATTTGATTTACAACTTTTTAAGAGATCTATTTGTCAGGCATACAAAATACGTGCAAGGACACTGCCTCTCCCCATTCCTGCCCCTGCTCTTGGATTTCTAAGACTGTGATATTTGCTTTGGTACCAGATTCCCTGGGATTTCCAACAGAGCAAGAACTTTATTTACACATAAATAATTGGCACAGATGCAGCCCTTCATGAACGAGACTTAACATTTTGACAGCCAGAACCTGCCAGCAACAAAAACTTGCGCCCAATATACATCATTTGCTCTCCCCTTTACCCATTCCATGTCTGCCTAACACACAGTAGTACAACCAGAAATGTGCTGCCTTCTGCTGAACAGCACCAAAAGCAGATTGGGAAGAAAGAAGAAAAAGGAGGGGAAAAAAAAGGTATTTAAAACAATCCCCTGAAAGCAAAGCCAGCCTAAAGGAAGGCTTCAATGTGAATGCATCATGGTCCAAAGAAGAAATAGCACAAATCATGCCACAGAGCATTTCAACACAAAGACTTATCAACAGGAAAATACTGTGGCATGACCTTTAGAGACCACTCTACACATCCTGAGCAACAGACACTTTGAAAAATGTGCAACCATAATCTCTATTCTTCACACAGTGAACAAACTTAAAGAGCACAAAAAGATTTCAGAAAGTTTCTCTTCCTTCGTATTTTCAATATCAACTTTGAAACTGATATAGCAGAAATCAAAGATGTGATAACCAGCAAGTTCTTGGCTACAAATACTTCTTTCATTACTACCCGGGAATACTGATGAAAAGTTTCCTGATCTGTTTTAAACTCTTGTTTTTATGGCAAAACACATCTTTGGTGGACAAAACACAGAACTTTTATTTGGATACAAGAAGCAATGACAGATAGAGGAGCAGTCATTCGTTTTCCTGCCTCCTTTATGTTACATCTTTCTATTTTGGCACCCCCATAACAAGAAACCCTTTGGGATAATCTGAACTTCTGTCAGCAATGGTGGACTACCAAAATGAGGTCAACAATTCAAATTTGTTTCCATGTTATTCTTTTTGCGTTGCTGCAGATTACTGTGCCACAATTCCCAGATGGAGAGCCTACCAATGACTGAAACAGTGCTTTCAGAGGAATTGGTATCATTCCTGACACATTGCTGTTTTAATTGGATTGTCAATGCAAAGAAAAATCTTCCTATTCTTTCTCTTTTTCTCTGAAGTAGAAGGCAGTAGGAACGCTTTAGCATGTGTTTCAGAAGACTGAGTGAGACTTGCTTCTACAGTTGATTTAAAACCATAAAATACATTTGGAAAGCAAGCTAATTACAGTGTTGACTAGATTTTATATGACAAATACAGTGTGCAAACAACAGGACAGGGTTGCTCTTGCATGCAGAATTAGGCAGATCTATATTCTCTGCACCTATGTGTAATAGTCATACATAAAATTTTTCAGTAATTAAGATGAATGGGATGAAGTAGGAGTTAGAGGGAAAGCTATCCATATGAAATTATGTCCTTTAAGCCTACCAATATTTAACTAGTAAAGTAATGAATGATATTGTGTATTCATTAAATATCAAATGCACTAAAGCTTTTAAAAAAAGGATTCAATGGGCTTTCAATGGGCATGGATAGAGACTACACAGCCTCACTAACGCTAAGAACCAGTCTTTTATACCTTTTTAAAAAAGAAAAAACAATCAGTCAACATAAAATGTTTTCCTTTGCACAGATTTCTTTGCTGAAGGCTAAGACTGGTGACACCTCTCAGCCTCTTTACAAATGTTTGTGGGCTCTCTTTGTTCCCAGGTCTGTCAAAGGAGCCAACCTAGTCCCTGGAGGCTCTCCCATCCAAGACCTTTTCTCTCACCCAAAAAAAATGCTTCTAGACAGGTTCCATACAGAAAAGTGGTCTTAGGCTACTCAGACCTTACAAAATAGACTATTCTTTTATGTTAACATTAATTTTTATGTTACCATAGAATTTAAACAAATGCAACAGAGATGAGAACACCAAAGTTTTATATAATCATCCATAAAGCATCATCCTATAAAGTGTAAAAGTGGAGGGTTAACACTTCAGTAGGAACAGTGTTGAGTGCAGTAAGAAACTTGCAGGAATATTCTTTTCTTTATATAGTCTTAAACACCAGTGAGTTTTGAGAATTTTTAAGAACAAAATAATGCTCTTCAACACACTCTCTTCAGTCTTTTCCGACTGATGAACAGATCCAGTGAGAGTTTCCAGCCACGCAAAGGCTTCAAAACCAGTCCTGTGTAACTCCCATCCCTTGGCTTGACACCTCTTGCCCTGTCTGCCTGTGCTGCACCAGCAGGAAGTCGAATGGGACAAGAATTAAGGGAGATGTTGTGCCATTGCTCTGCTTTGCTTTGTGCTCATTGGCAATGCTTTGCTTCCAGATCAGTTTCAGGCTGCTGAGTAACTATTTTTGTCCTCTAGACTTACCCAGCAACCAAAGTTATTTTGTCTTGCTGTTATCCAGCTTACTCACAGGCACAGGCTGGTGCAGTGAAGGTTTAAAAGACCATTTTTCTTCCCTACTCCCACATACAGCGTCCAGTGCTGCCTTATCAAACTGATGTAAGATCACCAACTCACTCTCTTCTTCAATATTTTAGACACTTGATATTTTTTCAGTTTTAAAGCCTGAACAAGGATTCTTCATACGTCTGTCATTGGTAAAACAACTACACGTATTTGTATGCCCAAAGTCCTTCACACCACGGAAAAGCAAAGGTTTCACTCTCCAAAAAGAATTCCTATTTTTTCAATGGTGCTCCACAGGACCTAGTATTTATAAAATGTAAGTCTAATGCAAGATTTATTAGGCTATTCAGGCCTTTTAGCTTCTCTCATATGCCTTGTTCATTTCCTGTTTGCCTCAGTAGTTCATGCAGTATATAAGTATGTATGACATTCATTTTACATTTATATGAGTACAAGCAAATACATACAATGGTCCCATAAAGAAACAACAAGATTCCTAAGTCTGAACAACCTGAAATCTGTTTCTGTATCTTAACTGAAAATCTTCTATGCAAATGATATTCAATTATCGAACTTAACTTTAATGTGATTAATTAAAAGTAACAAATTTTCACATCAGCACTTGTAATGAGTTTGAAAATTGCCAAATGTGACCACTGCTACAAGTAATAGTGTTCACTTTTAATTTCCTGTACTTCAAGAAATCTGCACTGCATCATAACAGTGATACTTCATGGTATGTGTTTTATTTTTCAGAGGTTTTGACAAAATAGTCACAAAACTCTTCTTGCAGCTCTGTGGCAGTCCTTCCCTTCATAAGCCAGATCCTTAAAGCTACAAGAATCTTAAAATATGTTCTTCAAAAAGGGAAGATTTGAAATTAGTACATGTAAAATTTCAACCCAAATGAAAGCCAAGTGCTGTGCCAAGGATCTCTGCCAGCTGGAATTTGGCATAATGTGAAAAACTGGGACAGTATAAGCTTTTGCTTTACAGTGTTACAAAGCTCTTATAGGATCACAGTTTGTCCTTTAATTTTTTTCATTCATTTCAGACAAATTCCTGGCTTTAGGGGCTGGTCTGTATACAAACACTTGTAACTCAATAATTTTTGGGAAGTTAGTTCAAAAAAAGGCAGATAAGTATATAAACAGATCAAATATCTATAAATCTAAAATATATAGAACAGCATAAAATTATCTGTCAGGAGGGGGAAGATAGGATGTCAAAGACCCATTACAGAGGTAGTCTACCATAATGCTACTATCTCTATTTTAAAATGTATATTCCTAAGAACAGACATGTATGCACACACAAAGCCATATTAAAGGTTAAAAGTAACATTAAGCTGGAAGAAATTTGATTGTTAAATTTCAGTACCAGCTTTTCCTATTATTTTTTCTGCTTTTTAAACAGAGGCCTCTTAATTTTGAATCAGTGTTGCAGGGTCAATTGGAATATGCTCTAAAATCCAAAAAAGCCAAAGACAAGGTCATTTGACATCCTGGCTTCAGGCAAGTTATCAACCCTACATCCCAGCTCTCTCCTCTCTGTCCCTTAACACGTATAGCTCCATCTCCTTTTTTATTACAAACAGACAGAGCCTATCATAAGATGAATAAAGCAAGAAACAAAGCCACTGACATGGAATCTGCAGCTTCACTGAACTCCTCACCCAAGAATACGTGCACAGGTCACAGCTAGTGCTCCTCCTCTGCAGGCAGCACATGCCAAGGGGAGAGGTTTACACAAGGTCACCCAGTGACTCAGCAACAAACTGGAAAAGGACTGGAGGCAGCCCAGCCTTGTGCTCCATGTCAGCAGCAGCTCAGCCTCAGCAACAAACCTGCACTCCCAGCCCCGACAGCATCTCTCAGCTCTGCTAAGGCACAAACCCAGCGACCTCAGGTTTGCAGCCTATTAGCAGTAAAGGCTTCAGTTCTAACAGCAAAGTTACAAATGCCTACATTTTCTCTAACAAGCATACAGTTGCTGCATGCGCAATACAGATTTCAAATGATAATAAAAATGACACCAGCTTGTACATCTGCAAATTCTGTGCTTCTCAGAGATCTCTTGCAGATTTTGACAAAGACTGAACATTTAATAAGTATCAGAATCCAGATCGCCTATTATTCCACCTACTCACAAATGGGATATTTTTCTCTTCAGAAACAGCATGTTAAAGTGATTCACAGGAGGGGATGGTAAAAAGCAGGAGGAGATAGTAAAAGTTTCCTTCTCCCAGAAACCTCACCAAGTTCAATTAAACAATGACAAGCGTAACAGTTTGAAACAGGCACTGTTTGATACAAAGACATCACTATCTTTTAGTAAAGGACCTCATGCTAGTTTTACATGAACAAAGAGCTGCTTCCAATTAAAATCATAGTAATGGGGGATGGGAGGAACAAAATCAACCCAAATGCTCTCCATGTACTTGCCTTTATGGAACAATTACCCAGCAATGAAGTGACAGCCTTCTCCAGCCATTTTGCCAAGAGCACTGTAAGGGAGTGCTCTAATGTATAAGCATGATGGCTGCTAAATTCTAGTTCTCTGTTAATTCCAGTCCAGTTATTTACCCAGCTGAATTCTTACTGTGAGGTCTCTACTGTAAGGATTTCATGTCTGATAAATTGCACGCTTCACAATATACATAATTTTACAGCTGTTACTGAAAATGCATCTTCCAGTCAAGAAGTGTTTAGATATTTAGAGATGCAAAGAGATAGTGTGATTTTTTAAACCAGGCAACCAATATATGTTTATAAGTGTAATTTGTCTACCATAGATTTTTCAGTCCCTAAGACTGAACACCAGCTGTCCCAGTTACTCCTGCCTATGCACAGAAAGAGCAAAGGCTTTTGACATTCTCAGTTCAATACATTTAATTCTTCATTAGCAGCACCAAAGGCACACCTCACATGTAAAAAAGTCCAAGACTATTGATACCAAAGCTTCAAACTCAATGTAAGTTTCTTTTAATATACTAGATTGTATTTTTCCTCTGTTCCATCTTCCCATTCTACACAGAACGAACTCTCTTTTTCCTGTTGGAGAGAGTACCTCACAACTTTTTCCTATCCTCTTCCTCTAATTAGTATTTTTCTATGTCATGAGTACTAAATAAGTTTTCTTCTAGACATGTTCTGGCTGACACATATCTAATTAAAGTCAGAACAGGTCTTCTTAGCTCAGAATAAGCTGGTCTTTGAAGGTGGCCCCTTGTGTTTCAGACCTGATTAAAAGGCTGCACGCCCAAGACCTTGTTTAACTCTTCCATCAGCTGGATTTAGCATCAGCTGGATTTAACAAAGGCTAGGTGAGTGCCCCTGCCTGCAGATATTGCCTTGCCAGTATAAAGAGTCTCCTGAGGAGTAAACATCTACAATCAGGATCAGGAAAAACATGTTGGCGGAATTTTGGTCATCAATGAACACAAAGACAAGAATCCATTGAGTTGTATTTTGACAGAGCTTTGCCTTCGCCATTACATCATCAAGTTCTGCTTCTAGCCTCCCCAGCAAGAGCTGAAAATACCAGCTGTGAAAATCTGAGTGTCCTAAAAATACGCCTGCCATAACCTTCTCAAGATACATTAGGCAAACTAATCTTGCTCCATCGAGTAAATGAAAAGTAGAAACACACCTCCCAAAGCCTGGCGTCTGAAATCCTTTTCCCTTCCTCTCCTCACACATTTTTCTCCTATATATATATATATAAATTCACATACACACAGCAACACATATGCTGTACACCAAAACAGAATGTTGTCATTAAATGACGTGGCCAGAAATGGCTACAGAGTTGGAAGGAAAAGTTCATTTCTGGGATGCACAACACCCTGAGCCTCAGATGCAGCAACTCCACCAAGTATCACACTGGTAAGGTCAGGAAGAACTTGAGCGGGAATGTGCAATATCCCCGTAAAACATCCATGTTCCACAGAGGTGACACCAGGAGTCAGGGAGGGGTTTCCTGTGTTTGTTACATGTCCTTCAGCACTTCAGAGACCTGTTCATACAAATGTGCAAAATACCCACCTTTCAAGAACAAGAGTATGGAGACCAGAAACAGACACAAACCTGCTTCTAACTCTCCCACAAGGGAGTTCTCATTATTGTGACATATGCTGAGCTTAAAATCCTTGTTGCACTGACTGCACTAACACAGCTCAGCTTATTTTATTTTGCCAGCTCATGAAGTTCAAACTCAGCATCCCTAACTGCAGCCCAGTGCTGTTCTGTCATCTCCACACCTGGGCAGAGTGAACTCCCCTTTTAAAGTAATTCCAGTTCCAAGAGAAATTGGCTTCCAACCCGTTTGCTCCATAACAAGCTAATTTTGATATTAATATTCTAATATTAAGAAATATCAAGGGAAATTCCTTGCAATACCAAACATACCGTACCAAGTATTTTTTATTTATGATTCAGTTAAGACAATTTATGTCAGATAAGATTATCTGCAATACTATAAACCTGATCTGTTTTCCTGACAATTAAAAAAATTAATTTATTTTTCACTTTCTTTATAATACCACCTTTAATGAAAAGCATAAAATAACCATAGAATCATAGAGCACTTTGGGTTGGAAGGGATCTGAAAGATAGTCTTGGTCTAACCCTCCTGTTATGGGCAGGGACACATTTCAATAGACCAAGTTGCTCAAAAAAATGTGCACTTGCTACCTCTAACTTAAACACTGAACAGAAATATTAAAAAAAACCCCAACTCTTTGTCCAGTTTCAGCTTTATATTTTGGGGTTTTTGTCTTTTGGTTTTCCCACACTGGATAAATAATTTGGTTTTATACCACCCTTTTTTTTTTTTACTGTGTATTTAAACAAACACCTCCCAGTAAATAAATAAAGTTTCAGATTAAATAGATTGCTGCTTGAGTCAGCAAAGATATGCTAGAAAAAGAGAACTAACATATGCATGCTACTACATCAAAGTATCCATATTTATTAGGCACAATGGAACAGTAAAGGCAAGGAAAATGCAACCATCAGCAGAAGTCACATGTTACTGATAAAATATATTGAAGAACCCATGCAAAGGCTGGCTTATACTTATTCCTTATCTACACAGCAACAATTTATATATCTTTATATATAAAAAGTTATATATATATTTAAATATATAGATATATCCAACATTTTTCTTTTACCAACATGGCAGTTCTTATACACTTTTTCTCTAAAACATTATTAATAATGTGTCATTTAGAGGTCCTTTAAGGGGTTAAAATAGGAAGATGAATACTTTGAACTTTTATTTCTGGCAGAGATTTCCTTTGTTGCAAGGCAGGCCTATAGAGAGCTGTGGACATTACCATTTATGTGGTGGTGTCCTAATTACCACTCTCTGCCTACCATCTAAAGGTCACAGTGCTGGGTTTGTTCTTTTTGCTTCAGCACAGCCCAAAGGCTTCTAAGGAAGCTGTTCTCTAGGTTGCATGTATCCATTATGATTTAAATCCAACATGCATTACAGTTCTTCATTTCCACACATATCACTCTAGGCAAACCTGCACTAAATTTATTCTATCATATGGCCAACGTTCACCTAGAAGCTTTTATAAATCCTTGTGGGATTCCTCACAATACTCTTCAACTCATGCCATTTGTTTGCTGAAAACACAGCAGCTGCTTTCAAACAAAATTCAATTAAACTTTATACTAAAATATTGCTAAGTATGAAATGTAACTGTATTTCAGATTTGATGAGTTTGAAGCTAGTTAATTTCAGACCACTGAACAAAACACAAAGGAGAAATTGTTTTTAAAATTTAAAAAAGTAACATGAATAAGCTTTATTGGATATGATATGTGTGACATAGACATCTAACTACTATCAATTTTTAAATATCAACCCAAGCAGTAGCATTTGAGAAAAAAAAAAAAAATTAACCTGTAAGATTACTGATGCTTAGTACTATTGGTACTATTTCACCCTGAGGGTTACAGAAAGTAAAATATCACTTTATTCCATGAGATCTTCTGCCTGTTTTACTGCAATAGGATAAATTGTCCCTTCCAATTTGGTTTTGATGCTTATAAAATATGACTTAGTACAGCTACAAGCAAGTCATCAGCATGTTTGCAGAGGGAGGAAAATTATTTACATAGACACAGCTAGATCCTCCTATAGTACTGCTATGGTATATATTACTCTGAGTTCCATTAAAATTCATAATTGTATTTGGAAATTTTAGTGCAATCTGCTCTAATTCCACAGGCTAGAGAATGGAAGACCCCTAAAACTGCTCTTTAGGATTGCATTAAGCCTGAGGAATAATCCCAATAACAAATTGTTGAAACTGAAAAAATTGATAATTGCACATTTAGAACTGAGGTCTTTATTCATAATCAGCACCATAGATTTCTAAGATACAAAGACAATTGATGAATCAGTAAAGTGAATGTGTAAATCAAAAAAAATACAGGTTAAAAGTTGATACATAATATTCTAATATAGCACAAAACGTATCTTTACAAAACATACTATATTTATAGCCTTTTTAAAAAATTAATTGTCTCCAAAATGAGGCAAGGATTAAAACAACATGAGCAAGTGATTTTTTTTTACAACAAACATGAGCAGATAGAACAACTTTTATTCAAGTCAGATATTGTCTAAACTACAAAAGCAGGATAACAGGTTATAAAACAGCTGGCTTCTGCTAATTACTATTTCTAGATTTATTGGATTTTGGCCTAATTAAGAAATTTAATTAAAGTCCAATCTACAGCACAGATGATAACTGTATTAAGCACAGCAGCTTGGTGGCTTTGTTGGATCATTAGCACCTCTCAGTGAATGTCAAGTGCAGGGCACAGCTCTGGGCAAACATCCTGAGCTTTAGCTCTGTGTCCAAGGCAGCCACCCAGCTCAGGGAGCACCCCCAGTGCCCTCCCCAACCCAGAAATCACCATCACTGCTCACAGCATCTCAGACAACAGACCATTTCTTAGAGAATTCAGGTACTTGTAAACCAACAAACTCATTGAGCAAAGGCATTAAGTTTTCCACAAGTCCTAACACCAGCTTTCCCATTTCTCACCTGACTGCCAGTAGGGGCTAAGACAACAAATTGAAATCCCCTTTAAAGAAAGCCAAGATGAAGCCATGCATCAGTTTACCCACACCTGGGAGAAGTGTTTGACACTGTCATCCCACAGCATTCTGCTGGTGAAAGTGGGTGCTCCTGGCTTGGATGGGTGCACTGGAACAGTTGTCTGGACCCAGAGAGTGGTGATGAATGGAGCCACATCCAGCTGGTGCTGGTCACCAGGGGTGCTCCCCAGGGCTCAGAATGGGGACAGTCCTGCTTAATCTTTATCCATGGTCTGGACAAGATCAAGAGCACCCTCAGTCAGTTCACAAAGGACACCAAGTTGGGTAGGAGTGTTGCTGGAGGGCAGGAAGGCTCTGCAGAGGGATCTGGACAGGCTGGATTGATGGGCTGGAGGTTCAGCAAGGCCAAGTGCTGGGTCCTGCACTTGGGTCACAACAACCAGGCTGTAATACAGGCTGGGGCAGAGTGGCTGGAAAGCAGTCTGGTGGAAAAGGACCTGGGGGTGCTGGCTGACAGTGACTGAACATGAGTCAGAGTGTGCCCAGGTGGCAAAGAAGGCCAATGGCACCTGGTTTGGATCAAAAATACAGTGGGACCAAGGCAGTAATTGTCACTCTGGCACTGGTGAGGTCATACCTTGAGTTCTGTGATCAGTTCTGGGCCCCTCACGACAAGAAAGACACTGAGGTGCTGGAGAGTGTCCAGAGAAGGGAAATAAAGCTGATGAAGGGTCTGGAGTACAAGTCTCATGAGGAGCAGGAGATGGACCTGGGGGTGTTTCTCTGGAGAACAGGAGGTTCAGAGAGAGACCTTATCACTCTCTACAACTACCTGAAAGAAGGTTGTAGCCAGGTGAGGATCAGTTTCTTCTCCCAGGTAACTAATGACAGGACAAGAGAAAATGGCCTCAAGTTGGAAATGGCCAGGGGAAATTTACATAGGAAAAATCTCTTCACTGAAAGGGTTATCAAGCATTGGAACAGGTTACCCAGAGTAGTGGTGGAGTCACTATCCCTGGAAGCAGTGAAAAGATGTGTAGAAGTGGCACATAATGATGTGGTGGTTTAGTGGTGGACTTGGTGGTGGCTGGATTAACAGCTGGACTCAGTGATGTTAAAGGTCATTTTCAACCTAAATGAGTCTGTAATTCTATCTATATATAATGTTCTATATCACTTCAAACCATGATGTATAGTGCATAATAAAGCCCTTTTTATCTGAAAGAAAAAATTCAGTATTAAAAATGAATGAGCTTGAAACACCAAAGCCTAGAATTATGTCTAGAAAAGTTTAGCAGAGGAGCTCCAAGAAGGGATTCTTATGTTACCACATCTTTCCCAAACTATGTAGAAGGTCCCAAGTAGCACCATAGTGGGCTGGTCCTGGCTAGATGCCAGACACACACTCTATCACTCCCCTCCACAAGTGGACAGGAGAGAAAATATACTGACAGACATATGAGGTGAAGTAAGAGCAGGGAGAGATCACTCACTCACTACCATCACAGACAGAACAGACTCACCTTGGAATATTAACTGAATTTATTACTAACAAAATCATACCAGGACAATGAGAAGTAAAATAAATCTTAAAACCACCTTCCTCTTCCCCCTTCCCTCCTTTCCAGCTCTACCTCTTCCATTCAGTGGTGCAGAGAGACATAAGCTCCTTTAAGAGGCCTTTAAGAACTTAAAAACATACTGTGCATCTGTCTCAAAAAGCAGACAAACTGAAAACAGGCATAATAAATCTCACATGTGAGGTGATTCCCTTCATCACCTTCAATCTAAAGTACTGCATCCAATTTTGCACAGAAATAGGCCAATTGAGGCATCTAGACAGAGGCCACAAGAAACAGCCTAAAAGGCATGGCTGAAAATAACTGGAATTGTTAACCCTGAATAAAAGAAGAGAGCGAAGTGTTAAGAATCTTCATATCTGTAAAAGGTTGTAACCAAGAGAAAAACTAATAAAATCCTCACTGAATTCACTGGGAAGCAGATGATAAAGGAGTGAGACGAGATTGATACTCTGCAGGGCGGGGG
>VYXD01000734.1:903427-940786 GCA_013397195.1 Hylia prasina
GCGTGCGCGGGACGACGGACCACTAAGGCAGCCTAACCAGGAAGAAATAACCTAGAAAGAAGTAGCCTAAAAAGATCTATTAAATCTTTCTGAGAAGCCATCTCCATCAGGCAGGCAATTAAGAACAAGTTGAACAAATATATAGTGGTGCTTCATCTACGCATCCTGCTGCTAAGAACATGAACCAAGCAATGTCCAAATTTATTTTTAATTCCTTTAAAGATTTTTTCAAGGTGGGGGTGGGGCAAAAGCAGTATGGATATATAAATTTATTTCTGCATGGCATGTCAGTTCTGTAGGAGTATTTCTCAAATGCCTCTCCAGTAATTTAAGGGTCACTTAAATGCCAGGCTAAGATAATTTGATTGTTTAGAGGACTCTCAGGGCATTCCAAAAGGGCCATGTACTAATGTTCACTACACTGGCCTTAACACCAGACTTGCAATATTTTTTGTAGATGCTTTAAACACAGCACTGCAGAGTAGGGCTTCTCTCTTTTCAAGGGGAGAAATCAACCACAGTACCAACTTCAATCTAAACCACAAACTATCTTCTCAATGATTTTAACAAATTACTTTATGACCAAATATTTTTAATCACCTGGGCTTGCACATCTTACACAAGAAATAAAATCTTGCTTGTCTAAAACAAGCAATCTAGAAGTATTCATTGAATTCAAAATGTTAAGAATGTCTCAAAAACCAAACACTCCAACCAACCAAAAATCTTTGTTTTTCAAATGACCTGTTTTAAATAATTTCTGATTAAGGTCCGTCAAAAACTAAAAAGAAAACGTCATTATGTACCTCACAGCTACAGAACTAAACTCTAAATCAGATTTAAATTTACCCTCTGAAGTGACTGTTTAATGAGGCAGAAAATCCACTGTTTTCCTATCCTTGCATATGCTTTTTTGGATTCTATTAACATATAAATGACAGAACTCCAGAACAACTGAGAACCACTTATTTATATTTTGATGAGCTGCCAATCAAGATGAAACCGCACAGGCAACGCAGGAATGCCAAAGACTTATTAACTCAATACCTTCTGAAAACAGCAGTACATGACATAGAAAATACATGCAAATAGATGTGCTCACATATCCTGGCACATTTTTAAGGAACCACTTAGTAACCAGTTAGGTGAGAGGGATACTTGTCTTTTTTTTCCCCTTCACGTTTTTAATTCTAGTTCTTCTGGCAGTACACCTTGCTCTGATACAAGACACCAACAGGTGGTAGGACTATTGCATTTTTGCTTTCCAGGAAGTCTCTGGCAAGATTACGCATCACTATTGTGACAGGTGATCACCTCAAAGTTCATAGCTGGTGTCGGGCAGGTTGGTGTTGAATATCTGTAGTGGGAAGCTACTAAATGAAACCAACATGTTGACAATACTGACTTTGTAACAAATGTGACAAAGCCATTGCTCTTCACAGAAATATGCCCAAAAATACATTTTTCCCACTGAATTTAACAATTCATGTCAGAGTTGTTAACCTCATTTTAGAATTTTTACATAACACCAGTCCTGCCAGGCCAAGACAGCTCCAGTGGGCAGATCAAGATGAATGCTCCTGGGCTAAGTGCTGGATTCCTGTATTTCTGTATAGGCTCCATCTGAATGAACCAGGTCCGGGTCAACATTATTTCGGGGTGAGGGTCTGAGTAGGAAGAAGGGTCAAGTTTGCTATTATAGAATGAGCTTAATGGTTAAAAATAAAAATATCATTTTTATTCTTCTAGTAGTACCATTGTTTGCATGCTTGCATAGTTTAACAGTGTGCAGTGCTGTTGGACAGAATTCCTGGTTATCCAGGTGACTGAGCAGGGTGACAGCATAGCTTGTCAGGACCTTGAGAGTTCTCCATTTCAACTTCCTGCTTAGGGGGGCAGCTCTGAGGTCTGACCCTATGGCTCAGAGTTTTATTCCATCAGTCTTGAAATCCTCCAAGGATGCATCCTGCAGACCTTCTGCAATGTATCCTCCAAGACAACTAACACAGACTCTATTTCCCGTCCTGTATTCCTTATTAATCTACTGAACACTGAACCTGCACTTATCACAACCTAGACCAAGATAACACCCACAGACCAAACACAAATCACTTTGTTTCATTGCTCAGTGATCTTTTTTCATCGTTACACTTGATCATGTTATCCTTCGATTTTAATTCATTAATTTAGTCAAAGGATAGGGGAGATGAGAGGAGAAGTAGAACTATTTGTGTAAACACACAGCTGGTGAACAACTATTACTTTTCATGCACTTCTGAAATACACCATAAACATTTTAACAAAACCAACTCTTAAAACATTTCTACAGCTTTATTGATGAAAAAACCACCACTTTGTCATAGGTCTTAGGACAGATGGGTCAGAACTAGTTGTCACATCCTTCATCTGAGTCAAGAAAAAATCAAATACAAACGAAGCAGAAAAAAAAATCCTGCTCCAGTGTAGCCACCTGAGAGATGTTATTCTAAACCCTTCCAGATTAGCAGGCAATAGAGCTCATGAACATTTAACAGTTGGGCATACATGGCACAGTGCAAGGAGGAGGAGATAAACACCCCATAGAAAAGGCTGCTACAAATTTATTCCACCTCAGTATGTAGTTCAACTCAAAAAGCATCTGCCTTATCACCTCAAATCTTGAATGATGGTGGGCCTATTGGCACAAGTATCAGCAGTGATTTATCTTTATGTATTCAAGGACAACACAGACATATCAGTTAATTATACAATAAATAATTGATCAGTATTCTACTGACTCCTCTATAATTATTCAGGCTTGTAGGCAGCATAACTTCTGAGAAGGAAAACAAACAAACAAAACACACACACACACACAAAGAGCTTTAATTTGACTGGCATTGCTCAGGAAATGGCAAATTTGCACTGGCTGAACAGAATACTTAAATGCTGTGTTTGTTCAACTAACTGCAACTTTCTACAGCTCATCTACAGCAGCTCTGATAAAACAAAACACAGAACACAAACTCCTCTTCACTACAAAAGGCTTGATAATACATAAGACTTTCCAAAACCAAATCCTTCAGCACCCAGAACTGACTTGACATGTTGAGAAGTAGCACATTTGCTTGACAGATCTGCCTTTATAAAATGTATTTTATAAGTAGATTAAAGACTTGAGAATTGTTGGTACTTTCACAGGTCATGCATTTTATCATAATAAAAAATGGAAACAACATAAAGATGCCATTGATAGATCTGATTTTGTACCTTACCTGCTTTGTTCAGGATTGACAAAGAAAATCATCACCAGCTTTGCACTTTCTATGCTTCTTATATATTAGTATTATTTACTAGTATTAGAAGGAAGCACTGAATTCCAGTTTTTTGCACATTTTATGACACAGCTTGACTATGGTGTATCAGTCAGCTTACTACACTGACTTTCATATTTTATTACATATTCCTCTGTTTTACAAGAATATGTTATGATCATACTGCATTTCTGCCTGAATTAATTGATCTTTAAGGAAACTCATATTGTAAAACTGTTAATCAAAGAACATGTTTCTCTATTAATATACATGAGGGAGAAAGGAGGATTTTGAGACACACTTGGGAATCAGACACCCAACTGAAAAGAACCAGGTAATTAATACAGTCTTTAAAGATACCTCCCCACTTACAAAAAACATTACACAAGTTAAGCTCCTGATCTTGTGTTCAACAAGGATCTGCTACATGCAAAAGAAATTGGAGGACTTACTACTGACATTAATGCTTCCTCACTGCTCAAAGATAAGATTTTGTTCAATGAAATGTCTGCATTTGGATACTAAAATAACTTAGATATGGTGAAGCTGGACAAATACTGCAAATAATGTTGGCAGAACTTTGGTTCTTCCTTAGTCTCTGAAATGCAGAGACAAAAATAAATAAATAAGCAATCAAGCCCTGCTTCTTTCTTCTGTAGATAGAATGGTAAAAAACTGTACCACCCCTATGAAGACGGCAGCAGTCGAAACCATTTTGCCCTGACCAAAAAGGTTAATAATGTATAAAAATAGATACATGAGAAATGAAATGCCCATAGCCAGTATCGGCAAGATCACACATTGGTACCAACTATGCTACAGGCATCCAATTCCTTTATTTTCTCTCTCTTGCCATTGTGTTTCTAACACAAGCAAGAATAGCCTTTTAAATCATTAATCTCTAGAAATCGAAAATCAGACTCTGAAATAATCCAGAATATTGAACAAAATTTCAGACATTACCATTTGAAACATCAGAGCATGACTAGAAGGATACAATCATATGAATGCCGATACTGTCAACTAATCACAAATAAAGAATATAAAGAACAGTTTGCTGTCAAAACCGCAAGTATGACAGTCAAATCACACAGCTCAATTTTCATACTAAGTGTTTAGACTAAATAGTATTTTTTCTAAATATGCAATGGATTTTAACAAATGATGCACAGCATTGCTTTTTCATAACTATAATATCACTTAAGTCACCTTTCTCACACGAAGTTCTTAAGTAAAATTAGTTTTCAAATTATAAGAAGGAAATTAATTTGGAGAAAATTTTTTATGGGATCCTAAAAATCAGAGGTCACATATTAAAGAGCTGTGAATTTAAGGAAATTACCTCACTTCCAGAGGAATGCTAATAAATGAAAAAGAGACATGATAGGATTTTCAATACCTATCAAAAACTAAAAACCCACAAAAAACCAACATAAAAAAGTACAAAAAAAAAGTTTTGAAGTGTTTCAGAATGCCAAGTACACAGTGTCTAAGGGATTCCCTTCCTTTCACCAGCCCTGGCCAAAATAACATTGCATCTTACTACAAAGACATAAGCTGGAAAGATATGCAACACAAATTAAAAAAGAACAATACAAAGGTAATCTTATTTTTTTTTCAGATATGAACAACTTGCAGATCTTTGTTGTCTGTGTACAGCCTGCCAGAAGCCTTACTGCATTACTACCATTTACAAATGAACCAAAAGGATAGAAAGAAATTACCAACATTCAGTGAAAGTCACCACACAAGAAAGACCCCCTAGAATTTTTCTGTCATAGCAAATAGGTCAGAAGAATTCAATTTAGAATACTATGTCTTAAAAGATTGACCAAAATCTGGTCAATGTGTAATATCCAAGTAGCAGTTTGATCAAACCAGTGGCCCAAACATGAGCATTTAGTGAACATGTGAAGTATTCTTGTCAAATATAAGTCTTGGTAAACTTTACTGTAGGTGGGAGAACCAGACTTTTTTCTTCTGTGTTTATTTTTCTAAATTACTCACAGATTCACCATCTGCATTTTTACGCAATATGCAGTGGTAGACAAGAACACAGGCAGAAGAATGTAAACATTCTAACCAGAGTGGCTCAGACCAAGATCATCTAGTGTAGCATACTTTTTCTGACACTAACTGGTACTAATCCAATAGCAGATACCTTGGGATAAATGTAAGAACAAAGCAAATGAGGAAAAATGCAGCAAAATTATGGAAGAGCTCCCATGCAAGAAAAATTTGTGTAGATCTCTTAAGCTCAGAAGAGAAGCAATTTGGAAGATATTCCTATAGATGTTTAAGAATCAACAGGCCATTCTCTTCTAGGAAAAAAGTATAGTAGGGTGCAGACTTAGGAAAAAACCAAGGGAGGTGGCTTTTCAAGGAACAGGCAGCAATGTAGTTAAACAACTGAAAGGACCTGTTGCTCTAGAAATGTATATGGTTTGAGAGGGAGAACGGACAGATTTCTGCAGAAAAACAATCCAGTGATGGCTCCTAAATACAAATAAACCACATTCTGTACACAAAGCCACTAAGCTGCAACAGCTGAAGAATGGAAGAGAAGTGTCTCATATTCTTGCCCTGCCTTTAATTCTTTCTTACCCCAGACTCAGCTTAACAATGCTCAGGATACACCATATGTTAAGATAAAATTCATTACTACACTGTATCACTTCTCTTTAATTGTCACAAAAACATATAAAAATGGGTCAGGTTGAGATTACAATAGACTTACCTAAGGTTTCTGATTCTTTCTCTGAAACATTATGGTTCTGCTCATTATCTGAGAGCAGGTATTAGACTAAGGATGTCTGCATTACAGCCAGTACCACAAGAATAGGTTCCAGTATTCCAGTGGTACAGCTGCAAACATCCATTTACTAAAGGAGAAAAAAAAGAAAAACAAAAAACCAACAACCTCACCTCTAATTTATATCTTATTTTTCATAAATCTGATCATTTTAATAAGATACAAGTTACTGAATGACAGAGAGATTAGCAGAAGATCATTCATGAGTTTTGTTTCAGAACATCTCTTACAAATATGAGTTTTACCAAGTGAAGTTTAATGATTTTCTTTTAGAAGTACCACCTGAAAAAAACTGTGCTGTCAGTTTCTTTCTGTTTCCAAGCAAACTCTTTATGCAGTTTTTTCATTGGATAAGAAGAGAGAACAGGTCTATTTTTAGTTTTAAAAAATAATGGACATTAATGCACACTTTGGGAAGAGAAGGGATGAAGTAACTACCTAAACACTGGTTACAATCTTTGTATTATCATGTCAAGTTGTCATGTTGAAAAGCATCAGAAAAAAAACACAAAAGGGAAAAGAAAAAGTCTGACAGTAATTTATACAGCAGATTTCTTGAAGCCGTAGAATAACAAGTCCTGTTTGATACACCTTGTTTTTTCCACTCATACCTTGAGGCCTTTTTCTGAAGATCACTGGAACTCCTTCTTAGTGAAGGCTTAAGAAAATTCTTAGCTAAGGTATGGCATGATTTTTCTTAGTCCATGACATTTATCAGCGCTGTTCAATTTTCTGAAAAATTTAGAAAGGTTTAAAATTCATATTGCCAGAGCTGATGGGGAAAAATATGAAAACAGTAAGGTGAGTAACAACTCACATACCTCGATAATTAAAATCAGCAAAATTACCATCACCTTTCACCCAAAAATACAAGTTTTTATACAAATCACACTGTCTAGCTTCTCTCACCCTATTTCTATTGAAATCCTAAGCCCTAACACCTTGAAACTTCACTAGAAGAGAATTGAAGCGAGAAAAGCTGTGGAAAGTTGTTTGGTGTTTTGTTTTTTCTAAAATATACATATATATGTAAATATATATCTTTTCCTGAAAGGTTCAACAAAACAAAATAAAACAAACGAACAAACAAAATAAAGAATACATTCCTTATATTTTCTATGAGGAATCCTCTGAATAGCGAACTGAGGCAAAGAAAGACTTTAAAACCTCCCCAAGATTACACAGGTAGTCTGTGCAAGAATAAACTAGGACAATCCCATTAAGTCTCATCATCAACAACTGTTAATCATCTTGTTATGAAAGCCTTACCTCTGCTTGAGGTAAGACACAAATTTCTTATTTGCCTCAACTTTCCTCTCTTAATATCCCATTAGACTTTACAGTAAACAGTATGTATGAGTGTACAGGTACTTAGAATCTTTCTCAGAGTTGGCATGTTGAGGTTTTTTTGTCTGAAGAGATCAACATATTTTATTTTTAACTATTTTTTCACATTACGAATAAACTCACCCAATGACTACAAAATTCTGTCTTTGGGACCAAAGGAAAATCCTAAGACATACATTGGGATGAAGTAGTATAACTGACAGCCCAAAATACAGAAGAACACTTTTCGCTCTCAAACCATTTTCATAGCAAAAATATCCAAAATTCCAAGCACATCTGAGGTTTAGTCCATTCCATTGTCTCTAATTGTTAACAATTAAATACAAAGATTTCATTTTCTTTACAAAGCAGGATTATGGACTACAAATGAAAAACAAATTACTAGTATTTTCAACTCCACACCTGCTGACATATCATTAGATCATATTACTTTTTCATAAAAGTCTAGCTGCTTCTTCAATATTATCTTTGCTAATGGTTTTGCTTGCAGAATTGATCTTTCTTAAAAATAAAAGCCCCAATCTTCATGCACAACTTGCATCAACATTAAATAGACCAAAAAGCAAGAGAGATAGAGTTTCTCTGCTAAGTTGCCATTTAAGTTGTAGATACATTGATTTTCAGGAGTTGTAAAAGACTTTGTAAAAGACTCAAGTGCATGCAGCGATTCTTACAAGAAAATGTGAGGCTGGTCAAATAGCTAAAATCAAAGAGAACAGCACAAGAGAGAGAACAGGCAAGGGTGTGCAAGTATCTATCCTTTAGAAAGGAGAGAGGAGAAAGTCCCCTGGGACAATCCTGTGAGAGCCAGCAGACTCACTGCTAGTATTTGCAGCTACTAGTGGTATCCAGGAAACTTAATGCACCAGGATACATTCCCTACAGTGTATTTAAGTGACTGGTTTCATACAGATTCACAACAACATATTAAGCCTTCATCCTCGTGTCCAGCAGAATTAAAGAAGAAAAAAAAAAAAAGGAAGCCTAAAGCTGATCTCATTGCTCAGGTTGCAAACCAATTCAGCTGGCTGTAGAAAGAGTTAGGAGACTGCAGTATTCCCTACAAGGCTATAGATAGGATATAAAATAGTCATAACATTGCTAAGTAGCAAGGTAAGGCCTCAAAATCTTCCATCTTCAAAGGAGTTTTAGGGAAATAAATCATCCCCTAAACAAGAGGAATATGCACCACATTTTCAAGAGCTCAAATACTATCTGCAGTTGCTGTGCAGGTGTTTCCTTGTGTAGGATGTTCAATTTGAAGCACCAGAATTGCATCACTGAAGGATAATTAGGTCACAAGTACTCTAGAGAAAAACATAACTGATACTTTGATCACTTGCCCTTGATACAGTGCAAACATAAATCACAAACCAAGCCTTTCACATAAAAAAAATCTTTGAATTACACTGGAACACATATGCACTTATCCTGACCCCAAATATTAAGTTCCTGTAGGAATTTTAAAGTGGTAGCATTTAAGAATACATAATAACATCTCTTCATTAGAGCCAGTAACAAAACCTGAAATCTTTTTCCCCAAATAATTTATGTCATCTATTTTCCCTTTTACATGAAACACACTTTTGTACCTCCTGCTCTCCCTAACTAGCTGCCAGCCCTGAGAGAACAGAAGCAAAAAACCACATCACGGAACAATTCTCTCTCTTTATTACAAAAAAAAAAAAAAAGTGCATTCTGTGTGCACACATGAAAAAAAAATTCCCTTGGTGTAGAAAACACTATATAGACTGGACTTCTAAAGAAATAACATGAAAGCAAAGTGTTTCAAACTAACAAAAAGCTTAAGGAGGTTCACCCCACACCTTGAGAGATTATTTATTGCCCAGGATCTTACCAACATTTCTGCAATTCAAGATGGACTCGGTTTCTTGGATTTCCACAGTATTTCTAACTGGAATCCCTTTGATGAAAAAAACCAACATTTTTTGTTGGTTTGCTTAGTGTGGAAGACAGACAGCTGTCGTGAACATAAGGATTTTCCTAACTGGGAAGATGGGTAGCCCAAAGGCAAAGAAACCACAATAACCAACCAGTCAGGTTTATTCTTTGCTTCAAAAATTGCTCCAAAAGTGCCAGAACAGGTGCTGATGAATTTGGTTAATGAGATAATTTTCAGTCTGCTTTTCACTGGCAGGCTGCCCCCTGACATGGTGAGTTCTTTTTATTTTATAACAGCACCACATAAGAATCAAGTCACACATTTACAGCCTCCTGCAGTGTCTGGCATGCATTCATCTCAGAACTCTTCAGAAGCTCCACTTTAAAGCAGAAGCTGTTTTTCAATTAAGTTTTTGCATTACTGATCCCAAAAGTGTATAATACAATTGTATTTTCAACATTACCTATTTTTCACTTATTGAATGATATGAAAGGGAGTTCTATAAAATGTATTAGAATACTTCATCTAATTATTACCCCCTTTTCACAAGCTGTGCAGATTTATTCCTATTTTCGTGTAATCTACACAGAGTTGTTGGGTTAAGGCTGCTGTTAATAAGAACTTACTTTATGATTGTTTTCTGCATGTTAATTGCCTCTTTTGGTAGAGATGGATAAATAAAAAAATCCTAAGTAACAAAATCTCTACATAAGTTACAGGATTTCTAGTGTCTTCTGACAACTTTACTTTGCTTGACTGAGTGTAGTATTTCCTTAGTTATTTTCCAATGTCTTAAACATATCTCATTATATTTAGGTCTTGCTGAGAAGTTTTCAGAAAATATATCTAAATGTTAGTCAGTACAAAAGGTTCTCTAAATCTTTCTTAAAACCTGTGAAGAATATTTTCAGCTCTGAAAAAGACCCTGTTCTGGTACTGGACACTTTCATTATAAGCTAACAGGAGACTAAGAAAAAAACCCAAGGGAAAAAAATCAAAGTTTCCAAATATTTGAATATCAGTGGGCCTTCCTAACAACAGCAACAAAACCATACAATTGGTAAGATGAATTTTTACATTATTGATGATTTATGGTGGAGATAATTATTGTCAGTAGTGTTGTTCCAGCTTTGCTCTTGCCAAGTTTTCTTTCAATTTGCCTGCGTAATCAAACAGCTCACATATGCCAGCACAACCAGGAAGGTTCTCTAAGCTTCCCATAAGTGTGAACTAATCTGATGAAATCCTGAGAAGCATCCTGGGTTATCATGAGACATCCTCTGTCCAAAGAAATTAAGACCATTATGTATAGTGTGAACAGGAATTCTCTCAGGCAAGGTGAGGCCTCAGCAGTTCCCTGGTCTGGTATTTCCAGGTGCACTTTACTGGCCTTGGCATTACCAATGTCACATCCCTCCAACCTTTCCTGACCCTCTCAAAAATCAACTGAGATGACTGGTGTAAAACTCCATCAATACCTCAGCACTACTAAAACAGTACACACTTTTATGGCAAGCCATTCTTGAACAACAGCATGCAGCTGAGATGCAGAATGCACTGCTCCCACACCCTACAACCCTCCTCCCCCCAAAAATCTTCTTCAGTATTTCAATAGGACATTATCCATGCTAATGCTTTTAAAGTGCAGGAGGAATAAAAATTTAACTACTCCTGACAAACATCTTGACTGTAAAAAATAAAACACTTAAATGGTAATAGGTTATAAAAGCAGAATTACAATACAGCATTTCTCTAAAGTAATTTCCTTCTATCAAATGTATCCTTTAAAAAGAAAAATAAATGCTTCCTAAACTATGAAGTACCAGAGGGAAGTAAAAAACAGTCCTTTGCCACATAAAATCTTACTGGTAAATAGAGTAAGTAACTGAATTGCTACAGTAAAGAATATTTAAAAGTCAAACACTTGATTCACAATGTTTCTTACTTTAATTTTAAATTTTCTTACAGACACTCATAATCCAGATAGGAGGAAGAATTACTGAAGAGCCTATTTTCTATCCTGGTTACACTGCTACCTTTGGACAGTATACAGATCCTGCTCTGAATAATTTTATGAACTTCCTAGGTCCATCAAGAACATTAAAAACTTTGCTACTGACCTCCATGATAATTTAGTGCACAAAGTATCACTGTAGAACATTACAGAGAAAATTTAGAGCAGTCGGGTTTTGCTGTTTTTAAACAGTTAATTCATTTCATTTGAAACACTATTTAGGAGCGTGCAACATTCTGCATTTCTAGAAAAATATGAATTTTAGATCTGGCTCTCCATCTGCAAGGTGTCCAACTATCTTAGAAATCTTCAGCAAAACAGTGATTGTAGTCCAAGGATCAGGTTGGGCAGTTATCTGAACTATTAGGACATGTATGTATAGGGAGAAAAAATATTTGGGAATGGTGCTTTGAATTGTCTTTCAAACAAGAAAGGAGCACTTTCTGGCAGAAGAGTGAATTGCAATTCATTCATTTGTGGAATAGTGTGTTTCCTTCTTGGTGACAACCACCAACCCTGCTGCATCTCAGAGCACTCAGTGCCTGACACAAACACTGAACCATGCTGAATTTGTACTTTTTGGGTGAGTATGAGGCACATCAGAACCACATTGGAAAGCTGCTCTATGCTTTTCAAGAATAGCGAAGTTATTTTCAGAAAAATAGCGTTTTGAAGAACACAAATCGAATCCAACTCTAGCAGAATGAATATGCCCAGAATCATTTCACTATCTGGGACAAACTTCCCTGTTACACAACTCAAGAGAAACAGCAGCTACTACAGGACCCAAGGGCATTATGCAAAAGCATCTACAACAGAGTCCATTTAAGAATAAAATGGAATATCTGACTCAAGTTTTATCTCAGGAGGCAGTTTATTTCTTCACAAACTGAAGGGGTGTGAAAAGATCTAAGAGATATAAAGACACTGGACAGCTGGGAAACTTAGCAACACTAGGAGGAGAAAATGCAAGCAGATGAACAAAATGCTGCTTTCCTTCTTTCATTTTGGTTATTGGTATCTGCTGTTAGGTACAGGATGGAATATATGTGAGGGACTAACACTGTGCATCACGGAACAGTTTGGGTTAAAAGGGACCTTTAAAGGTCATCTAGTCCAAACCCTTTGCCATGAGCAGGGCCATCTTCAACTACAACAGGTTGCTCAGAGCCTCCTCCAACTTGGCCTTGAATGTTTCCAGGAATGGGGCATCTACCAACCCTGGATGCACCTTGTTCTGGTGTTTCACCACCCTAATTGTAAAAAAAAAAAAAAAAAAAAAAATCCTTATATCTAGTCTGAATGAACCCTTTTTTTAATTTATAACAATTACCCCTTCTATGAAACGGCTTCACAAATCTGAATGCATATTTATTTATTATCATGAAAAAATTAGGAATATATTTCATTTGCCTTACAAAATCAACTTCTAAAATCACTATGAAATGTTTGCATTATGAAATAGAAATGTTACACTACTTACCTAAAATGTTTAATTGTCACAAAATTGATATATTTGCACAGACTGTCCTTCAAACTCCAGTGAACCACAGAACAAAACACATCCTCACTTTTCTTTTTCTTCTTTATAAATTAGAGTATACTCCAATGCTCCAGCTAGTCACAAGAATAACCAGAGTTCTCCAGCAATTTTTAAAAATGCTAATCTATGTATCTGTGAGATCTGCGAGCTTGCTACTCTGCCAGAATGTCATCACAGCAGAAAATACTCCCTCTTGCATTAATTCAGGTGCAGAAGGAAAGTAAAATTTACTACAGGACAAATATCTGTATATTCATGACCCACAGCCAAGAACTTAACACTCTGGAAAATGCTTCAAATCAAAAGAACAATGTCCCAAGCAGATGAATAAATAGTATAAGAAGTAACATATGATCTTTCCCATCTAAATCAAATCCTGCTACACAATAATGTGATTTCATCTAACAAAATTAAAAACAATTTTTTTTCATTCCTTCAGCAACAGCATTAATGCACCTGTGTCAAAAAGCATTAAATTCTGTCATTTATCATCCTGCAAAAAGACTGCTTTGCTGTGGTACGTTGACAAAAGCAGAACAGTTTTGCCTTCCTGACAACACAAAATACCAGCAGAGTCTCTGCATAACCAGATGTGCTGGATTGCTAGGGATGTCCTGACTCTGCATGGCATTCCCACCCCCAGGCATTAACCTGCAAGTCCTGCCTTGCTTTCCAATGGACTCTGGGAACATTTGCCTGCACCAGGCTAGAAGAGAATGGTATCAGAACATTACTTCTACTTCCCACTACTCCCCACACTATCTGCCTACAGAAATATATATTCAGGAGGAGGAAGGAGAAGAATGATTCTAACAGTCATTAAACAATACAATTTAATTTTGTATTACATCACAGATGGGTTAAACTGTGTCATGATACGACATTATCATTACACAGTTTAAATCAAAATATTTTCAAATTTAAATTAAGAAGTAACAATTTTTATTCTACAAGAAAAGTTATTTAGGAGCCTTTGTAGTCTTCCTCCTAAGGGCAAAAGACAAAGTTTAATATCAGCATCATCTTTAGCATACCTGGTGACTATAACCCTTACCATCTACTGTTCTCTACACAACGGATATTTCTACTTAAATCTGCCTACTTTAGAAAAAGTTTAAAATCATAAAATCGTAGAATCACAGAATGGCTTAGCTTGGAAGGGACTTAAAGATCATCTAGTTTCAACGACCCATTCCAAGAGGGCAACATCTTTTTTGTGCTGGGATGTGCTGTCCATCCCAGAGACGGACACAGCACTCGAGGTGTGGCGTCGCCAGGGCAGAGGAGAGGGCAGAATTCCCTCCTGTGACTCCTCCTCTTCTGTTCCGGCCCAGGATACAGTTGGCTTTCTGGGCTGCAAGTGCACATTGTAGACTCATATCCAGCTTTTCCTACATCATATTCCCCAAGTCCTTCTCTGCTCTCCAGCAGCTTTTCTGGAAGTCTGCACTAAAGACTGGGATTGCTCCGACCCAGGTGCAGCACCTTGCACTAGGACTTGAGGCTCTTGTGCTTGTCCAGGTCCCCCTGGATGGCATCCCTCCTTGTGTTGCATCAACAGCACCACAGCTCAGAGTACAGTCAGAATTTCTGACCAGTGATAATGAAATTGCTTCACTTGAAATAACAGAAATTAAAAACTAAAAATAAAAATCCAATGTTCTTTCAGTGTACAAGCCCTCTTGGAAATGGTGATACAATTGAAAATGAAAGAAGTTGGGTCATCTTGTCTGCCCTCCCCATCAGTCCAGTGAATTTATAATATTTGGAGAAAAGAAAAGCCCTGAGAAAATTATTACAGCAGGATAAAACTGAAATTAGTACAGTGCTTCAAAGGACGGGAGTGCTAGAATACCAGAAAATGCTACATTTATATGCACAGAGAACATATATTAGTGTCATTTTTCTGCAGAGCTGCAAAGAATTATATTTACTGGTTTTTCTGCATTTCAGAAAGCTAACTTGAATCAGTTACTCAATTAGGGCAACTAGCTTTGCAGGTAAAAATGTGAGATGTTCCCAGATAGAGGAGAAAAAAAACAAACTCCAAAATAATACTAAAATAAATGCTTTCATGCACACAGAGAAAGTATTTGATACTGACGTACATAGGTACCTCCATTATTCTGAAATTAGGCAACAAAAAAAATTAATTGCTTCACTGTTTGGGGTAGAAAGAAAACTTTACAATTTATTACAGAATCAAGTCCTCTCTTAACAAGTGTCACACAGCTTTGTTTTACTTTCTGAGGTTCTGCTACAGTTGAGAACCATCACCAACTGCTGTCACTTAGCAGACTGTCTTTTTAAATATGGTTAATATGAAATACTTCCAATTAATGATTGAATGAATGAGGAGCACTTGATAAAGAAGCTGCCATTAAACTTTTCACCGTTTTTTCATACAACTGATGATGTTTTAATTATGGCTCTGCTATTCCAGTGTTGCAAAATGGGGAATGTGTAAAAATTTTCTTAAGAAAGAATGTTCTTTGATGTTTGATCTTTGTATACCTTCCAGCCTAGTCAACAAAAAGGAAGATTTAATTTAAGATTTAAACAGAGAAGAGCTACCAAGCGAGCTCTAAGTGATGTCCAGGCGTTAAAAAGACAAATTACTTGTGGGTAGAATTGCCTTGTTAAGGTCTAGGGCTTGACATGTTTCAATGACCTCAGACCTCATGGAAAGTTAACAAAGCCTGGGAAGCAAGATGTACCAGTGACAGTGGACAGAAAGAATGCAGAATTTATGGGCTGCAAGGACATTTGGCAGAACTCCCAAGATAAGGAAGAAACTAATAAAGACAACTCAGCAATTGTGTTGCATCAGCTCCAACCAGGTAAAGGGTAATTCTGGCAGGGGCAGATCCCGACCACCAACTCACAGACCACTAATCCAAGAAAGCCCCTGACCCAAAAGAAGGGAAAGGCAGAGCATGTGGACTAATTAGCATAAGAGAAAGAATCATTAACCAACACAAGATAGAACAGTAACTAATAACACAACTATGCAACTTGCAGCCAATGAACATTAATGCCTTTGTTTGCTAAAATGTATAAATAGTAAAGGGTTTTGATAGTTGTGTTTGGATTGTGGAATACTACCGAGCACCCAAGCTTGTGAAACTCTGAAACAAATAGTCACTGTCTCTCTCAAGTGTGTAATTATTGGCTTGTTTCACACCACGAAACAAATGCAATTTTTCTGGACAACACCAATTGCCAAGTGAATTAAGATCAGTCAAAAGTAAACAAACATGTTAGGTTACTCCCAGTAACCTAAGTACTCCCAGCATTCAAGTTACTGTCATTTAAGCAGGTTTTGGAGATAAACAGTAATGGTTTCCAACACTTAAATTGACATGGCTTCTAATTGAAAGAATATTGTGAATATTTCAGGTGGCAGCACACTGGACTGCTGGAAGGTACACCTTGTGGTAATGGTGATTGTGTTAAATTTCAGTTAATGATTTCAGAGTAGATCTGCAGAGGGTTTGGCAATTGCAGTGTCACAAAACATCCAGAATATGCAGCCTCTAGCCTTTCCTCTGCCTTTACAATAAGGGGGGAAGTCCACTTTTTCCTCTCTCTACAATCCTCAGCAGAAAACAGGCAGTAAGCTGTATTTCTGTGGCTGATTTCCTCCAGCAGGCATCTCCAGTTAATACAGCTCTAAATCCCTTTTGTGGTTCAGATCCCCATGGCCTTTATTTAAAAAATAAAGCAGGTGTCAATTTTTTTTATCTTCAGGTACAATTGAAAGACCATGTTGTAACAGCCCTTCACACAATTATGACTGCAATGCTTTCCCAGCAAATGACTGATTCATTTTTCTCCACTGAGAGCCCCAAACATTAGTCTAGAGATCTAGGTCCTTCCCTAAGGACCAATAAATCTTTAATTATTTTATACAAAGTGACCTAGTTTCAATAGAAAACTGGCATCCTGTAATGCTTTTAATTCTATGTAGTTCTGTGGTTAGCTCTGATTTGAACAAAAGACTTCTACAGACACAGAAAAGGCCTCTACTGCCTCTTTCTCTGATGGTTTCTGTGAGCAAGAATTAAGTAATTGCATTTCTTACGGCAACCAATTTGCCAGCATACATTAGTAAGAAACACCTACTGATTTGGTTCCCTTCGGTGACACAGATTAAGTTAAAAGCAGGTGAACAGTGACTAGTTTAGCAATAAATAAAGTCTCTATTAACTTGGAAAAACTCAACACCTATAAACACACAAACCCAGACCCTTCCAGAGTGGAAGTTACCATGCAGACATTTTAAGAATTTCACCTTTAGGTCTGTGTAATTTCCCCACCAGCTCACTGGAGTAGAAGCTACTGATGGCGTGTTGGTATGACCTGATGCTGTGGCTGCAGCCTGCGGTCCCACAACGTACCACCGAGATTTACACAGGCACACACTGTCACAGCTGGGCAGAATGCAGCACAGAGGCAGAGAAAATTACTAAACTTAGCAAGGGCTGTTGTGGAACATCAGAGATTAGGCCACCAATCTCCCTGCTTGTCTTGTGGGAAGTGGTCATGATTAACACCAGAAAGGGCAGTGGAACAGGATACAAGGGATGAGTGCTAAGGCATGTACCTGAAGAAAGTATCTTGGTATGATTTTTTTTTTTTAATATAAATATATGTATCTTAAGTTTCTGGTCAACGGTATCAGAGGGATTCCTTAGAAGGATGCACAGTGAGAGGTGCTCATTCCCTTCCTTGCAATTTGTTGCAATTAAGGCTATAGTTTCAGGGACATTTTAAGCCAATGTAAACCTTAAAAAGAACTAATTCTGCCCCTACCTTGAGCCAGCACAGCTGTGGTAAACCAAAAACAAGAACAAATTCAAGCTAAAAGTGAGGCATTCTGTCTTCTCTATAACATTTATTGCTTTCTCTCTGAGCCAATTCTTCTTGTAATCTGTAAAATGGTGGAGCCAGCACAAGGGAGAGTTTGGCAGACAAAAAGAAGCTGGGTATGGCAGGGGAGGAGGAAAACCTCTTTCCATCACAGTGTTGGTTTCCAAAACTTTTATAAAAATTAAGGCCTACAGCAGCCACTTAGACCTTTTTCATCCACTTCTGCCTGCTAAACATCTAATGACATTTTAATGTCCTACAGCCCATACAGGGTTTTTTTTAATTTAAAAACTCATAGTCCAATAGATGAGATCACTTCTTCCGTATTTATAAATACCCATAGTGATCTAGCTGAAGATATAGAATTAGACAAAAATTATAAAAAATACAATTAATTGTACTTTACAACAAGGAGCAATTCTGACATTATTTTGATTTCACATAAAGTTCCTACCTAACATGTGACACTTTCTATTCATCATTCCTGTTTGATGGAAAAAAATTAAGACCATTTAACTTACTCCCTGTTCCAAAACACTGCTAACAACTGTGTCCTCAACCCTTTCCATTTGCAACAAACGGATGCGTTTCGCAAATGGATTTTTAAATCATCTAAAGTGGACAGACCATTCCAAGAATTCCCACTGTCATCAGTTACAAGAAACACTACAGAGATTTCTAGAAAGAGGAGAGATTAAAGAACTAGGAACAATGTAATTTGTTTGGGTATTAGATGATATTATCATAGACTAGGCTGAGTTGGGAGGAATCCATCAGGATCATTGAGTTTAACTCCTGGCCCTGCACAGGCCATCCCCAGCAGTGACACCATGTGCCTGAGAGCACTGTCCAAACGCTTCTTGAGCTCTGTCAGGTTTGGCATTGTGATCCCTTCCCTGGGAGCCTGTGCCAGTGCCCAAACACTCTCTGGGGAAAGAATCTTTTCCTAATATCCAACTTGAACCTCCCCTGACACAACTTCAGGCCATTCCCTGGGGTCCTGTCACTGTCACCACAGAGCAGAGGTCAGTGTCTGCCCCTCCTCTTCCCCTCATGAGAAGTTACAGACTGCACTGAGGTCTCCTCTCATTCTCCTCTCCTCCAGGCTGAACAGACCCAGTGCCCTCAGCCACTCCGCACACGGATTCCCCCCAAGGCCCTTCACCATCTTGGTTGCTCTCTTCTGTCAGTGTGCTGCACATACTGTTGGATTTTCCAATATCAACACGGCCTTTATAGAGTAATGCAAAAGAAAACTAACAGGATAGTTGAAAAAGCAGTAGTATGACTTGGTAAGATATCAAAAGGACAGAAATGGACATATTCTAGGGCCAAGTAGGATAACCCAAAAAAGGACAAGTTGTGTCTCAAAAATTAACTTGGTTTTTATATCCCTCTGAACTATGGCAGAGGAAAGAAGGAATTCAGAATGATGATGATGATGATGATGATGATGATGATGATGATGATGATGAAGCACGCTGAGGGGTGCAAACCTTTCAGTCAGTAGTTCAGCAAAAAATTGTTGGAAGCTACAAAATGATGACAGAGTGCTAAAAAAAGGTAACACATACCCATTACATATTTTAGTTGCTGCTCTTTTTGTCACTCATACTTTTACATAAATCAAAATTCTATGTCCACGTCCATTTTCCTGCTCTCTGGCCCAATAAAGTCATGATGATCTTGGAATTTTAACAAGGAATAGCCATCCTGGTTTCAAATGAAGGGAAGACAAATTGATATTCAGGCCACAATCCACGCATGCCCACTGACACAGTGTATTTACAAATATTACATAACCTGAAGTCAGAAAATAAGATGGAGTAACACGATGACATCTTTTGAACTGCTCTCTCAACAATAAACTTAGAGTACGCATGTTATTTAAAATCAGGTGACCTTGAGAGAGATAAATAAGTAAAATAAAATAAAATTTATTTCACAGTAAAAAGTGCTTCAAGTAAGTGCTTGAGTTCATTGGAATTCTAATTGTACTACCAAGAGCAAGACACATATGAAACAGTCAGCAAAAAGCATTACAGAAGGTCTGTCTCACAGCAAGGACCATTTTGAACTAGAGATACAAAACACAAAGCAAGGCAGATGTGACCTGGATTTTACCTGAATATTTTCACTTTTCCTGCTTAGAAAGAATTTGCATATTAGCCAATAATATAAAAAAATGATACGTAGTGAGGAAGCCAAGACTTCTAAGAAACAGAAATTACTGCCCATGAACAGTAAATCTGATGCAGTTAGTAACCACCTAGGGCACAAAAAGCAATTCAATGCAGTTCATCTGCACATTCTTCTGCCTGAGAAATTCCAGACAGAAATACAGCTGCTCTGCGGCTGCTGCCCATAGAAACCACTCTCTTACAGCTTCTGTCCACATTTTCTAACTTAAATATGAAACTTGTGACTTTGCAGCCCTATTACTAATCCACATTTCAGGCAAATACTGTACTCTAAATAATTTCAAATGTAAATTAGATATATTGACTTCTGATAGAAGGTATTTTTATAGTAACACCTGCAAAATATCTTGATAGCAAGACATTCCTCCCAGACTATAGAGGGAAATTTGTGTTCATTCATCTACTCCAAAATAAAAATTGTTTGGCAATAATTTTGGTTTTATGGTACTTATTTTTAGAGCATCTATCAAAGTATTAAACATACAGCCAAATATACTAAGAGCATCAATTATTGTGTGAGTTGAAAAGCAATCAATTTCAAAGTTAAGCTGGACAAAGTAGTTTACTTACAGTGTTAACAATTATTATTATTTCAAATTCAACAAATGCAAGGAGAACCTAGCTGAAAATATGATTGCTTGTCACATAAACGTGTTGTCTTTATCTAGAGATCAAAAACACAGCTGTGAAAGTACTGTAAGTCTTGTCCAGATGAAAAAAACCCAACCAAAGCTGGTACAGATAAAAAGCTCAAGGAGAGACAGCCTCAAACTAGCAAAGCCACATCTTGTTGAAGCATATGTCACATGTCTACAACACTTTTAACACATGCTAGGACATACCGGACGCATTGTCACATTTATTGCCGTGACAACAAAGCTAAAATTAATAGTAGAGGGGAGGGTGGCCTTGTCCAAAAGAACTAAAATTCAAGAGGAAGCAACGGAAGTATCAGCTGTACTTTCAAATGCCATTTGAGGAGTTTTTCTGGGAAGCTAACAAAAAGCCAAAATTGTTTACAATTTACTGGTTAACTAGAAGTCCTTCCCAAATGTTGCCTAGTGCCTGGCAAAGTAATTCAAATAAAGGAAAAATAAGGAAATGTATTTTAAAAAAGTGTTTGTAAAAAACATTATTTGACAACAAAAAAGAATTCTGAAGCAAATGGAAACAGAATGTGTTGCAGTAACCAAGTATATTTGTCTCCTACACATTTTTAAAAAATACCACATTTTCTCCAGTATTGATCTTGGATACTGGATTTAGGAAAGTTCTCCTGAAAATACCTTATATCAAGCTGCACTTGGTCTCAAGTGGTAAACTCTTATTGTTATTGAGCAGAAAGGCATATTTTCTTACTATTGTTCCATAATATCTCAGCTTCCTTCTACCAGAAGACCCTTGAGGTACACCAAAAATATTGCCCTTGTTTTTTTACATTTCTAATGTATGGCATAAAAACAACTTACTTCTCTATTAAGAAGATTGTCATAAAAACAGTGAGATGTTTCTAAAGGAAATACTCCTGTGAGAATTTGGTTTATTCCACATACACCATGTATGATTTCTACGGCTCCTAGTCTTTAAAAAGGGGACTTAAGGCAAATAAATAACTTCCTTTTCATTAGCAAATGAAGANTTTTTTTACATTTCTAATGTATGGCATAAAAACAACTTACTTCTCTATTAAGAAGATTGTCATAAAAACAGTGAGATGTTTCTAAAGGAAATACTCCTGTGAGAATTTGGTTTATTCCACATACACCATGTATGATTTCCACAGTTTCTAGTCTTTAAAAAAAAGACTTAAGGCAAATAAATAATTTCCTTTTCATTAGCAAATGAAGAGAATGAAATTAATTACTTTATGTTCTCACTAACTTATTAATGTAAACAATCTGTTTAGGATGCAATAATATATAAAACCCAGAGAATTCACTTGCATCCATGAATTAAAAGAAGGACTGAGATTCCCAGATTTGGATTTTTAGAAGTAAATTTACTACTATGACTTGAACTTATAACTGGACTTGGTGGACACAGCATAAGCTTTTCAGACTTGTACATGTTTATCTGAGAAAAAAATTTCAACAGCAATTATGAATATGAATTATGCTCATTATGTCTTCAGCTAAGGCTCATTCATATCAAAACATTCATATCAAAACATTCATGCACAGATGTGGCACTGACATGATATCTGGAACAGAACTGTAGCTCTGGTGTGCCCCCACACATTCACAGATAAAATGCAAGGCTACTCTAAGAAATGCAGCTCGTGGTGTAATAGAGAGAAGCTGAAGAGTTCAGCACTATGAAATTCAGTCCTGCTTACAATCATAAAATGGTTTGGGTTGGAAGGGACCATAAAAATCATTCCTACCCCTTGTCACGGGCAGGGACACTGAACTGGATTTCTCAGAGCCCCAACAGCAGAATGAACCTCACAGGGCCAACAAAAGGCTTTTTGAGATGAAAATGTTAAATCAAGGCACTGGCAAGAATCTTTTCAATCTATGTGACTGCTGTGTATCACCAGTAACGTATACAGGTCCATCTAAATGAACACACACAAATATGCATCCTGCCAACTATATGAAAAAATGGCATTTTTGACTGCAGATCAAGGTAAGCCCCTACAAAGAAATTGATAAAGATGGTTAAAACCTATCTGAACTCTAATGTTAGAAAAAGGGCACTTGTGAGGGGGTTTTGTTTGGGCTTTTTTTTCCAACCTTTTGAATGGAAACCAGAAATGAGAATAATGTCCCTAGAAAATTGTACTTAAAAATAATAATAGAAGTATAGAGCAGCAATATAAAATAAAAATCATATTCCACATCTCACTAACGAACACTGCTTCTATAAACTACATCATGAACTTCTAATTTTAATGTAAATCTAGAAGTTCAAAAGAAGGGGCCAAGGGAAACTCTGTATTCCTATAGAATGAATACATTTCCTTTACTCTCTCTCTCTGATTGTGATATAATGCAAAATTATGTATTTTATTTTACAGCATCATTTCTACTTTTGCTGAAATATCCTTCATGATTATATCCTAAATCAGGAAAAGTACGTAATTCTTTTTATAACTCGATTAAGATACAATAGACTAGTGAAAATATATTTCAAGTTTATTCCAGTCTGACTTGTTAATTAGTATTTGCATTTTTAAAAAACCCACCTCACCCTAAACAACAGCAATAAACTCACACTGAATTCCATTAAAGATGGAATCTTATGTTTTAATTGTCTTGTTTTAAGCATAGCACTGAAAAGGTGGACAAATCAGACTACTACTGCCAGTCAATATAGATTTTAGATATTAGATTAAACTACAGAACTATATTTAACCTGAGAAGATAGGGTCCCATTTATGTAATCCTACTTGAGGAGCTTCTAATGAGTTACTGCAGCCTAACCCAGATATGCCTGCCAGCAAGTTCCCTGTTCTTTCACGTCAACTCAATGATGAGAGTACAGTTTCATTGTAAAAATTGCTGCATAGCATGAAGAGTACTCTTGTTAAATATGGCAATATCAATATAATCAGTAACCTAAAAGTAAACTTCTGCCTAATTAAGACTCTAAATAAAGACTCTTTATCTTTATTTGTATTATATTTGCTATATAATTATAGTCAGTGTTATTAGAGATTCCTAAGGCAGGGAAATAGGTAGTCAATGGAATTAGGTAAGTAAAAAAATTGCTAAGTTCTTTGACATTAGAGCATGCAGTAGAGAGAGCAGATGTCTGCATTTACAAGTCAATGAACACATGCAGAAGTTACTGAAAGATGCTTTAGGACTCAAATTATACGTTAAGTGAGTTATTATCACAGTGGCCTCTTTTTGCCTTGAAAATCTACTGACAAGGATGCTCATCCATCTTGGAAACATCTTCATCTTTCAGAGAGCATCCTCTGAGAGTCGGGCTTCCCCAGCTGAGGGTCCTGCATCCCACCACCTGCCCGGCAGGCACATATGGCACGTGGGGATCAGCGGGGCCGGGGCGAGCACCGCTCACGCAGCAACATCTGCCACTGATCAGAAGTGGCATTAATGACACGCTAAAAGCAGCTCAGTTCACTCCTGCACGCTGACAGGCAGCTGTAGTGACAAAAGGTGCATGGGAAGAGCACCACATTAAGATTATAGATGGGTAAAGGAGCAGGGAAAAGGATGAAGCTGTTCCGAACATGCTTTCTGACCCAAGTCGTCTACTGCAAACACCCTGCCAAATGCAATCATACTACTGCTTGAAATCAAGCACAGATTTTGCATGAAATGCAAAACTGTGATTTAAGAAACAAGGACGGGAATAATATTACTAAAAACAGTAAATAGTTAAGAATTCATCGGTACAATTTGTACCACACAGCTTCAGTTCCTGTCATTTACAGATCTGGCTGTGTTTAAAGGGTTCTTCACTTGAAGTTCATCTCAACAAATGATCTCAACACAAAAAATGTAGATGTATAAGAAGTTTGAATTTCAGTGTCTCTAGTTGCTTTCTCTACACTGTGTCTGCTGATACTGCATACACAGGAAAAGTACTAGAAATGCAGTTCAAAGAGATGTCATTTCTAAACATCACATTTTCTCTGGGGCATTAGGATGCCTTTCTCTATTATTATATCAGGTCCACAGATTTCAAGATTCAGAGCAGAGCAACTATACTAGGCATGGAGACATGGCATCCCCAGAACTGAACAAGGCAAATAGACCATAAACACAGTATCTTGGTTTCAAATGTTAATTATTTCCCTACAAAGCTAAAGCTGAAGTCCAGTGGGAAGTGCTTTTACTAATTCAGCTCTTCACAAAGGAAACAAAGAGGTGCCTCAAAGATAAACAGTTTACATTTATTTTATTTAAATATTTTATAAAAAACTTGAAGACAGGAAAACAACAAATAATGGCCTCCAATCTAGCAGAAATTTTGTCATAGGCTTGGTTGTTCACATGACATTAATTTTAATGCCATTTTCTCTGGGAGAGAGGGAGTTGTGAATCCTCCTCCAATGACCCGGTCATTCAGATGAAGTGCAGAAAAGGGGCCAGGCACTGAACCATCTCACAAGCAGCTACATCTTTGTGTAGATCATACTCTGCACAATGAGGTGAAAGATTGAGAAGTCTAAAAGTTAATTTTCTATAAATGTGGCTTCAATAGACTGAAAGACTGTTTTTTAGCATTCCTCTCAAACTCGAGAAAGCTAATCTGTATATCCAAGAAGAAAACAATACAATCAGTAGAAAACCTGGCACTAAATAAACAATGACTCAGCATGCTGACTGAGCCTCAAGCTCTGAATAAAGTATTTATAACATATTCAAAATTTAGAAGAGTGGTCGCACTCACTCAAAGAGAAAAAGAATAGGTATTAGTGAGCCAGTAGTAAGCTAACTAAAAGCAAAAACCAGAAATTAGAAAGTAAGTAGCTTGCTATTTAAAGAAAGAAGAAAAGGTCACTTTTCTTAATGTAAGGGCAATTCAGAAAAAACATTTAAGAAAAACACTGTAAATACTCTGGAAATTTAGAATCATCCAACTTGACATGAGCTTGAAGTAATAAGCTGATGTTGAATTCAGAAAGATAAATTCCATGCTTAGCACCAGTAAAATTTATTACAAAATATATTTCTTTGGCATTATAAAGGTAAATTTGAATCTGATTACTAACATTTATTATTACAAATGCATAAGAGAAAGACATATTATGCATATTCATGAAAGTGCATTACACAAATGCAAGATGATCTGTGCAGATTGAAATATATATTATATCCTACAAAGCAAGAAAATCTCAGTGGAAGAAGTAGTTATATAAAAAGGAAACGCAGAAAGAAACATACACCAGAAAGAGCTGAAATTCAAGTTACACAGGAGGCTTAGATGCTTTATGAATAAAGAAGGAAGTAAACCTCAATTAGCGAGAAATCATGGTATAAAGAAAAAAGAGGAAGTGTATCCACTAGGTATGCAATAATATGCAGATTATTGTACAGTGATATGAAACATCAGCATATAAATTCTGCTTATTAAAAACAGAATGACTTTTAGCCAGGTTAGAAATTGCAAAGCTGAGCTGCAGCCTATCCAACAGATCAACACTATGAAAACGTGGCCTCTTCCTACTGGCTCAGTATCTTGTCCAGAAGGATGACAAAGGAATTTATTCCTTTCCTGCCATGTGGATAGGCAGAACAATAACTAAATAACCATCAGTTTTGAGTACACTGCTTTCTACCTTATCAGGAACAGGATGATAGTTTTGTCTCCTTGACATACTTCCATAGCCAGCACTCCAAACACAGATGCACGAAATCAAATTTCTTTGGCATTAAAAGATGAAATATATCTCTGCACAGAGACTATTATTCCCCACACATTCCCCCCACTCAGGAACAGAAGCAGAGTCAAATTCTGATCCATCTGGCAGACTGTCTCTGCTAGTTGCAGTGATGTAGACATCAATTCTGAACTGTATGGCTCAGCATCACTAGAGGCATACCCAAGGCAAAAATCACTCATATATACAAGTCTGCCCACATAGTGCAGGTTAAGGCCCCTGTGAAACACAGTGTCCTTAGAAATGCTCTTCTTTTTTTTTCTTGTAGTAAAAAAAAATTATTGTTTACATGATTTTCAACACAAACACCACAGCAGTCTACTGCAACAGTACAGAACCAAAGAAAGAAACACAAAATTTAATGGAACTGCTTAAGTAATGAAGCCTTGATATTTAATTGATTTGCTTGAAACTATGAATTGGCAAAACCAAAACATTGTTTTAACCTGACAGTCCCATTGAGACCAATATTGCATACTACACTGCAAATTTATTCTAAGCTGTTTATTAGCAAAAACACAGCCTGCAGAAAAGATATTGCCAGCACAGAGCTGCCTTTGAATCTCTGCTTGCCATGGTTATAGGATAAAGCTTCATTTTCACATCTGCATAGGTACTACCTATGCAAGTTTGAAGCCCAGATGACAGAACCAGGGTTGACAGTCTTCAGTGCCACTCTACAGCTCTGCAAGTTCTGACTTCCTGAAACTCATTTCCAACATTCCCCTTGGACTCAGGTGTTTATTAGTTTATGTTTATTTAAACAGCATTTAAGACTTCAGCCACCATTTCTACAACATCTTGCTCAACTAAGTCAAACAGCCTTAGATACTACAATGCAGACTATCAGCTAAGCAGAGAATCACAGAACATACTGCTCCAATGGGATCCATAAGCTTCATACAGCACAGAAGATGGTGCTGGGACATACTTTAAAAAGTATACTTTTATATCTGAAAAAAATAAGTATTCTTTCATGAATGGGATGAAGTCTCTGTAATGGGGATGTCAAGCTAGAGTGCATTTAGTTTTGTTTAACTGGCTGTAAGTCAAAAGGACAGAAGTGGTCAAGGAAAGAAGACCAGGAGCAAATCAGGGGATCTGCAGTCAGAGAATGGCAAGTGCATGTGCAGGACCAGGTTCCAAAGGGAATCATTTCTGCTGTCGATGAGTCATGACATCTCAGCGGAACACACTGAAAATATTTACCTGAAAAAAACCACAGGGAAAAAAATCCAGAACTACTTGGCTGTTTTCCATAGAGGAGAAATTATTAATAGTCACAGAAACCTTGCTCAGGAATTTTAACATGTGTTTCAATCCATCTCTCTGCTCTTGATGTTTTGTTTGACCAGTCTAGTACAATTTTATGTTACCCCAGAAGTGTCACAAGACAGAGCTCCAGTGTGCCACAGGTCTCTAAGCTGATATCAAGCTAAAGCCCATGTGGAGGACAGACCTGCAGTTTAATACAACAAATTAAGAACACAATCAGGTTGACTCTCACCCCTCCCAAATTTATGTTAAGATGAAATGTTTCTTGTCTCTGTAACAGTGGTTTTTATAAAGAGAAAGAGTGAGGTCTTTTTTCCTCTGGAATTGCATATGTCCTCTTTGCACAGCAAGTTACAATGACAGCAATGGCCATGATCCTGTACAAATGGTGTTTGCACACAGCACCTTCAGCCACCTAAATGCATGTGACAGGCAGCATTTCCACCGAACACCTTGAAGCCAAGCACAGTTTTAAAAGCTACAGCAAAAAAATTAAAAACAAATTTTTCAAAACAGTAAGAAAGACAATCTGTTACTTAGAGAAAGTTAAATCCTATCTGCCAAAAACAGGTAAGACGTTGACACTCCATGCACAACATCTGAGAATTTCCACACTGATGTAGGTCTGCTGAGAGCTACCCAAAGCATGAGCATTATTTTCCCTGCTTTTGTGCTCCATGCAACATGGAAGCTGTAGGGATACACATTACTGACAGAGTGACACAGAAAGACCAGTCTCAAAACTGACTCTTCATTTTTTTCAGTAGGCAGGAGTGCCCACCACCTGCACAACCCACTGCAGCATTGTACAGAACACTCACTTCCAAATATCCAACTGGAGGCTCATAGACCTGGAGTGAACTGATAAACCAGCACTCTCAGGGCAATAGTCACTGCCTTCTTCATTGCCTTGGCCATCTCACTGGCAACAACAAGGGAAACACTGCATGTACACACTGCAAGAACTCCCCCGCTTCAAAGGTGCAGCCATTTCTCATCATCCAAAACCTACTAGGGACTGAGATGCAGTAAGAATATACCCCCAAAGTGTCAGTCTATCAAGAGTCTACAGCAATTATCAACACAGGCAAAACCACATAGCCAGGAACTGTGGTCTGCCAGGTTAGCACACAGAACATCTCCTTCATGACCAGTCAGCAACTTCAAATTCAGAAACAACCACAGAATTATTGCTTGTGCATCTCCAGTGCATTCTACATGTCTCCACCTTCTGGAAAGCTTCATCCAGGTCTGACATCTGCCACCTAATAGAACAGACTCAGACAACACACACAGTTGGAGGTCAAATACTTCAGTGGATGAAGAATACAGCTCCTGAACACTGAAGCCTACTGGAAATGCTAGGAAATAAGTTCTAGGGCACTTCAAATGAAAGGGCTTGGCATGTGAACTGAAAACAAAACTAAGGACAACCAATGAAGTCCTAACCACACAGGTATGGATTATACAAAGATTTGTTACATGGATGTTCACAGGTAGGTTTAATGAATCTCAGAACTACAATATAACCTGATCACATTTACTGGCATTGTAATTCCTAAATGTACGGTGTTGGTTTTATACTAATATAGAGAGTTAGTACCACAGAAGAAGGTCTGTGCACTCCTTCAATCACTAAAATTTTCCTCTGTGACTCCAAAGTCACATTTGTCTACTAAAATCCTTAGAATACACACAAGCACCAACTTACAGTCCCACTTTTCAGGGCAGGTTTCATCAGTCAGAAACACCTGCACTATTGGCCATGCTAAAAGCTGGGGAAAAAAATCCAAACCTTAGACTTCACTGCAGATTATTTACTGCTGATTAAAGAATGATAGATACATAATCAAAGCCCCAAAACTGTAGCAGCTCTTCCCATGCACAGAGGTCAGGGTCACAACGAGTGCAACTCCTACCCACTGCCTAGGCTGGTTGTTACTTACATCCAGTGTAAATTCAGAACTCATGCAATAAAGGGTATAAATGTATGGATGATGCATCCATGTTATACAGACTGTTTCTGAGATCAGAATCAAATGAGTCAGTATCAAGAGGCTTCTTATCTTTATACTTAAAAATCTATAACCTTTGCAAGGGAGAACCCATGACAACATTTCTATCACCCACAGGGTGGGGCACATCTCAGGCCATATGAAACAGGAAAAAGAAAAATGGTTTGTGTAATTCAAAACCCCCAAAAATATGAGTTTCATATTGTACAGTTTTATTGTCAAAGATGTATCTCAAATGTAATGATTCCTTCCACATTAAAAAAAAATTACATCAGAAACCAGAATGACACAGCTTAATCTGTGCAGAACATGCATTCCTCCATCACAACAAAGCACAACAAAATAAGAACATGTAGCATTCTGACATCAACAAAGCTGCCTACAGAGACACCCACTCTTTCTTATTTTCTCTGCAGCATATTCTTTTAACTCTCTCATGTCCTTCTGCATCTTTCTCACCATTCTTGGCTTATCTACTTCCTGTACAGCTTCTTCAGACTTCATTGTTTTCACATGAAGACTGACCTTGGAAATAGTTACTCCCTTACAGACAGTTCAGAATACAGCATCCATTTTAATTTTTCCTTCTCCCGTTATATTTATATACCAACAAAAATAATTTCCTAGAGAAACAGAGATGTTATTCCAGAGTATCCGAAATAACTAGAGCAGGAGAGTTATTCTGCAGATCTAAGCTTCATGCTGTGATAGATTCACACATTTGGTCCCACATCCCAGCAAGGAGCTGGCAATTACTGTATTCCAGTGCAGGACCATAGATTTTTTCCAGCTCCTTTAGTCCAGATGCAAGTTACAGCTGATCATGGTAGTTGAAGCAATACATTTTTGCATCAGATGTGCAAAGGCTAGACACATTGGACTGGGCATGAAAGAGCAGTATATATTTGGGGGGGTTGCTGCAGATTAGAATTATCATTCTTGACAATCATGATATTTACACCTCTGCTTTATTGATTTTATACTTACAGATCTAAATCTTAAGAAATGCACTGCATTTATTACCTCAAGTGATAAGGGAACCCTCTAAAGGTTTTAGATCCTTCTCTGCTTTGCGTGAGGAAACAGCAAATAACTGGAATCCTGCATTGCTTTTGTGCTATTTGAAGGATTAGCCTCTCCTCAGTTCCTGGACAATACATATATTAAAAGTACACTAAGTGCTGTGATTAGAGCTTAAACACTGTTTAAATCAGACATCTCTAACACATCTGCTTGTAAAGCATAATTTATCATTATTATGCAATTATGTTGAAGTGCTAGTATGCAGGAATTTTCTGTTTTACCTGGTTCATCAGATAGGCTGTCTGCACCAACAGATTTATCTGTATATTAATTCTTGAAGTATTTTCTGAGTACACACAAAATTCTCAGCATTTAAATTTTTGCTCTTAAAAACCAAAGCTTTTTTACCCAATACCAAGATGCCTAACAGCTCACTAAAGAGACAGACTAAATCTAGCCCAGATATACCAAACCATGGCTATGGTCACAGTTCCCTTTCTGATGCAAAAGTAGGTATCTACTTTTTAGACTACACATCATCTAGGAAAAGCTAAGGTGAAAAGATGGAGGAAAAAAGTACAAAAAGTCTTAAAAAATATTTCAGGGTTTCTTACACAGTGCACCGTAGCTAAATAAATAAATAAACAAATAAATCTGCAAGCAATAAGACATAAACAAAATATGTGCCATTGACATCAAGGCAGGGTTGGTACAGTCAGCTGAATGCAGGAAAGCTTTGGGTTTTTGCTGCCAAGAGGTAGTAATAGCTCCAACCTCCTGGGTGGTCCAATACAGAATCTAAAAAATGAGAAATTTCAGCATATGATGGCAATCTATTAAAAATATCCAAACAAAGCCAGCCAAAACCCAAAATAAACAAACAAACAAACACCCTATCATCAAACCAAACTAGAAAACATTAATAAAGGTATATAATGAGTTTAAAGGGATATAATGAGTTGTCAGGAACAAAATAGTTCAAAGGATTCATTTTTCAAGGTGATTCATTGCAAAGAATACAGGTTCATGCCATTTATCGGTGGAACTTGATCAAAAATACAAAAAAATGGTTAATCTAGCTTCTGCAATCAAGCATATGTCTTAAGTTCTGGAGCAGGAGATTTATCTTTAAGACTTCAACCATTTCACACATGTAGCTTGAAACTGTCCAACAAATGCAAAAATTAGTCATAGGGGACTCAGAGACAGCAGAAGCATTTAAGGCACATTTCCGTAGGAAGCCAGGCTACAGCAAATGTAATTAAGGCTTTTAATAAGGGTTTGCCATTTTATAGGAAACTCAGAACTACCAGAACAGACAGTAAGTGTTGGGGCACACTATCCCATCTTCCCTTCCACCCTACATGGCAGAGGCCAAAGCCTCATGCAAAAGCTAATAGGATGATTATCTTGAGAAGGATTATGCTGCACAGAGAAGCTGAAGTCTGCCTTTGTGAGAATTAAGTCCATCATCCTTACTGGTTACCTGAATTATTTTTTTTTGCTCTGGTGCAGATAAATTATCACTTTGTCTTCCTTAAAATGAGTGCATCTCAAAGAACATCGACACAAGAAGGTGGGATAAAATATATTTGCAGATTTTTTTTCTTTGGTTTAAGAACTAGGGAGTCCAGAAAAAGATTCAAGAGGAAAAAGTAATTAATTCTTTTATAAGAAATAAAAGTCTGACACACTAAATTAGCAGACTATAATTATAATATAGTCTATACCTAACAAGCTTAGCAATGAATGATTCAGCCATGATCTGTTCTACAGGAAATGCTAAGATGTGACTCAAGTAGATCAATATAAGGTAAAAACAGAAGTAAAAACATTGTTTACACCTTGATATGGAAAAAAGGGTCTATTCTTGGGGTTTTATTTCTCATCTCCAAGCAATTTAGAGAAGGAGTATCTCCCAACACACTCTCTCCTTTCTAATAGGGACATTCAGATAGCGCAGAAAGTACTACAGGAAGCAGTTACTGCAAAATCAGAGAAGTACTTGCATCTTAGGGACTCAGAATGAGAACCACTGTCTCACAAAGTAAAACCTTCACTCCAGAAACATGTCCTGATTAGACTCAGGGTAAACATGCATCACATCACTGCAAGTATTTATAAACATGGATAATAAGCTTGTTCAGAGAATTAGCAGTTCACAAGAAAACAAGGCTTGTACCTTTGGGTGGTAGTTCAAATGCAAGCTAGTGAGAAGAAATGCAAAATACTGGGCACTTTTTTGCATAAACAGAAGCATTACAGAGCAGTAAATAAAAAGCTACCAGGCACTGGATACTGCTCTAGATAGAAAAGAGAAAAAGAAAATAAAATCTCAGCCTTAATCACTGACATTTTAGAAAGTCTTAGTAAAACAGTCTGCTTTAGTTAGATAAGATGTTCCTTATTTTGACTGCTGAAGAAGAGGAATAAGATAATTTTGGAAGAATCCATGGAGGATTGTTCTGCAATGGCTCACTCTTACTCTTATGATATAAATAATAATAAGAATAATAATAAGAATAATAACAACAACAATAATATCACCCCAGTTTCAATTATACCAACATACGACTTGGCTCACCTCATGTTAAAATAAATAGACAATGTTAGGATTAAATTTTAGTGCATTATACCCACAGGGGAAAATAAAAATCACCTCCTCACCTGCACAGCAAAGTCAAAGCAATCAGATATGCAGACAGTGCCCATAATGAAGGCTGAAAACCATGTTGACCATAGCCAAAGGGACACCATTTATTGAGGTTACACCCAGGAAGCCAAGCATTTCATCTGCAGCACATGCTTAGCATCAGTGCTAAATCAAAAGTGAAACTGCAAAATGCAACTGTGCAACTCTACTGACACTTCCTTCCTGGATGGAAAGGTAACAGCTATCACAAGGGCAACTCAAAGCTTTCAATAATAATGTCCTGTCAAATGCAAGTTAAATTTAAATGGCACTTGGAAATATGGAAAAAATATACTTTTTGAAACAGCTCTCATTTCCTTTAATATAAAGGTAGGGTGCTAGAAAATGGGCAACATGGTGTTAAGATGGGCTAAAAGTGAGAAGAAAACTGAACAGAAACTTCAAAGATTAGGAGGGACATCTTGATCCTCCTACAGCTGTGGCTACATTCAGCATTTAGTAGGGAACAAGTAGGCAACACATGAACCAATACATTTAATATAAATAGCTCCTCTCTTAATTTTACACTGACTACAGAATGCCAGCTTGCAGATTAAATATGTAGGTTTTAAAAACATCTGCAAGAAACAAATTAACTAATATTTACATCAAAGTTCTCTTATTATCAGAACAAAGCAAAGATGCCCTTCAGCCATCTTCCACTAAAAACAAAGTAAATTCAAAGCAAAGCAAACCAGTGTTGACTGTGCTTTTTGAGGATGACATAACTACTATAAAAAAGTCTATTCATTACTTCTAAACATTTCACAATTTTAGTGATTTTTGCTTTAATTTCAGACTTTCACTTCCAGAGGCTGGTTTCAGTTTATTGGGTTATTCAGCACATTAACAGCACAGCACTAAGAACAACTTCATGGGTATGTATATGTTTTTTATAAAATGTACATTAGGCAACCCTCTCTTAAAACCAATGACATGAAGAAAAATTAGAAATTACCACTCTATATCTGTCTACATTGACACATAATTTCCCATTGTGAACAGAGGGACTACAAGTTTCTCTGAACTAACAGAACACAAATCAAATAACAAAATTTCCACTGTATTCCTCACTACATCAAGCACCTTATCCATTCCTGTCTAACTTAACAGCCCCAACCAGATGGAGGCTTCCCAAATACATCTGGCTCTTCACGTGCATTTAGGCATTTGAGAGCCTATATGGCAAAGAAAGAACCCATCAAATCCAGAGGCAGCTGTGGAATTAAATACCAGATCTATGAACATGGATTGTGTTGAGAAGAGATGGGGAAGACCTCACCCACATGGCAGAAGCTTCTCTTCAGCTGCCGTTCTTATTAGACAAAGAGATGAAATATTGCAGGTAAGGAAGTAGCCAATCAAGTTTTAGTGATCTCTAAGAAACCATTCCATCTGCCAAAGTTCTATGATTTACAATAATGTGCAAAGGATGGAAGTATCACGGAAAAAAGAATGAATGAAAAAATAGTTTAAACTACTACTGTGGTTCCATTTTGCCCCACTGATAATGAATCCGAATCACTTTTGTTGAACTACTATAGGTTTTTCCCTATTACTGAAGTTACAGCTGATAAAGTTTGCTATCTTAAAAAAACTTGGCAAAAAATAAACAGAAGTAAAAAAAATTGCATGCAGGAGTAAAACTTCCAAAATGCTGCAATAAATACCTAAATCAACAATAGTTCTAAAATATGGAACTTTTTTTAATGAGAAACAAAAGAGATGGAATGTGCTTGTGCATATCAGTACAAAAAGCTGCGATTAAGGCTGACTATTGTACCTTCAAAATGAAGCAGAACAGTTCATGAAAGTTGAGAGGAAAAAAAATCAGGACAAGAACATGAGGAAGGGTTCAATGTTTTTTATTTGCTTGATGGCAGAGCAACTTTGGTTCAAAATTAATAAATGGGGATGCAATAATCAGTGGTATCTGTCCAAATATCCTCTTAGACAGAGGCAGCATGCAACCAACCTTGCTTTTATACAAATGGGCAATCCAATCTCACATTCCTCAGTATATTTTTTTTCCCTGACACATGTTTGTGCCAGCTCCATCTGGCCTTGCACTATCCAGAAATACAGCCTAGGCCCATTTCTTTCTTCATAAACTTGCTACTCCTACATCTCCCATCTTCTATCATAATCTAACCAAAATGTTCTACAAGAAAAAAAAACTATACATGAAAGGACTATAATCATTTGCATACTGAGAAATAACACTTAAAAGCAGAAACTGACAGCAGAGCTGGGATGAACTGCAACAAAGGTGGTGCTGTGCACATAAATGCACTGTGGAAAAAAAATAAGTGAGCTTGAATGAGATAGACCTCTAAGAGAAAAATCTTAAGGAACCTCTGCCCCATCACTGTGTCTCAAGATTAACATTTTAACAGAGCACATCTCTTTCAATTCAAGCCGCATTTATATCTACGGTTCAACACATGGCCTCTTTTGGGGATATTTCCAACTCTCACATTCCTGTAACAACAATCTAACACACTAAAGGAGCATTAATTTAAGTGGAGAGTGAGCATTGCTCAGATCAGAGCATTTCCAAAAAGCAAATGGAATTAAAAAGCCTTTATCTACATGCAGAAGAACTTATAAATATGTTAGGCAAACCTCTAGACCAATGGCCTCTTACAGTACTTGTGTCAGCCTGCAGCAGACAAGCCCCAGTGCCTCAGTAAAGGAGTCTTAGGGGTGGCCTCCTTGAACTTTTAGAACATCTCTCCAAACAGTGGTCTCTCCACCCATAAGAATCACCTCTTCCATGAGAGCCAAGATTCTTGGCCCCTCTGTTTAAATCTCCAGTATATCTGGAGATTAATTTAATTTAAGATTAGATTCAAATTAACAATCTAACTATGTGCACCCATCCAAAACCAAAAAACTCAAACCTCAAAAGACCCCACACTACCTCAGGTGCAAGGAACAGTCATCCCAGTGGACCAAGAAGTACAAACAGAGCAGAGACTGAAAACAAATGTTCTAAGCCATACAGAGTACCCCAGCTTCTGTATCACTAATCACTTCTGTAACTAATTTTAGCATTATTAACAGTAAGGCATGTGTTTCTTCAATGCAAAACAAAAACACCATCACAAAAGATAATTAAGGCAGAATTTAGAAGTCTTTAGAAAAACCTTCCTGCCTAAATGCACCATGAATTAGTGTCTTACAATTACAAAACATTTATTTTCAGCAGGTTTAGAAAACCAACACAAAGATATTCACCAGTTGCCATATAAAACCTAAAAACAAACAAACAAAAAAAAAAGCTGGCATCTCAAAGAGATGAAACACAGCAGACTCTAATAAGCATCACAAAATCCAACTCCTGCATAAATATATAGGCACATCAAGCTGTCTGTCAGTGAGACCAACCATGTAAGAACAGACATTACTGTTTATACATGATGGGTTCTAAGCATAGGGCAGGGATCTAATGGACAAAAGGAATCTCTGAATGAAGTGGGTCTCAATTCCCTCCCCCTTACAAAATTTGCTAGGATTTCTTTTCTTTCTTCTTCCAAAAATTCTATTCGTTTTAAAATAAATAAATACAGTCAGTTATAATTAGCATCATCATTTCTTATGATAGTTTGATTAGACAGTGTGGTGCAGGGAAGTCATCAGTCAGGCTAGTAAATATATAAATGCATAACAAAAAATAATTCTTGCTTGTTAGTTAAGCCTGTGTTCATCCTCCTCTAATTTAGAGATCCTGCAAATCTGCAATGACTTGCAGGCCTAGCCACTGCTTTAAGGGCTGATGGAAAGAACTTTTTTTTTAAATCTCACCCATTCACTAGAACAAACCAGTCTTGATGGGGAACCAAGAGAGAAAAATTATAGCGTGTGCAGACACTTCTCTGATCCAGCCCCCTGGAGTGATCTGTTCTGTAGTGTTGCCATAGAAAATGGAAAGGAAGCCTGCAATTAGGGACGAGGTCACGTTTAAGCAGAGATATTATGTAAATATCAGCCACCCTGCACCCTGCAAAA
>VYXD01000736.1:6795-25804 GCA_013397195.1 Hylia prasina
CCAGCCCAGGGTGTCTCACTGGCACTGCCCCGGGATCCCTGTGGTGGCACCAGGGGCTCCTGGGGGGCGTCTGGGGTGAGCCCCACGCCAGGGACCTCCAGCCCTGCTGAGAGTAGAGCCAATGTGGCCAGAGAAGAGTTCCTGCCGTGGCTGGTGCTGGAGCTCCGCAGGGCAGCAGGACTCGCCTGTAACCAGCTGCCTCCAGAGTTGCTTCTCCTTAAATAAAAACCTGCCCAGGCCCCGTGTGTCCTGTGCTCTCACACGTGCACCCACCTTTCCTGGGCATGGGGACACTCCCTGGAGGGACATGTGTGTCACCAGCCCGAGCTGGGCTGGGACCCCTCATGGGGCCAGGGCCAAGCTGAGGGTGCTCATGGTGCCTGCCAGGGCTCTCCTCCAGGGGGAACTGCCAGGGGGAACTGCAGGGATGTCCTTGCCATGGCTATTCCTGACCCCACCATCCCTGTGCCCAGCCGAGCTCCCGCCTGGGGGCTTGGGGACACCGTAAGGGACAGGAACGGGGACAGTGCAGGAGGTGGCCACGGGGCCATTGCACTGTGTGGGAATGGGGACATTGCAGGAATTGGCACACGAGTGGGGTCCCCACCTGGGCAGCCCCCGTACTGCCTCTGGAGTGGCAGGTGGAGGGCAGAGCCCCGTTTTCATGCCCAGGGGTGTCCTGGGGGTCCCCGTGTCCTGTGGCTGGCGATGGCAGCGGCGAGGGACCGGTGGCATCCCCAGCCGCTCTCGCCACCCCCTCGCCACCCCCCCGGCACGTGCTGGCGGGCGGCCAGACCCGGACACGGGCCCCTTGTCCGGCCCCGGGGCCTTCCTGCAGGAAGGGCAGAGACCCGGTGCCCGCCACAAGCCGCCTTTGTTCCCTGCTGCCACTTCCAGCCAGAGCCGGGGCGGGCGTGGGCAGCGGGGCCGGGCGGCTCCGGCCATCCCAGCCCAGCCTTCCCGTGGCCGCTGCAAAGCCTGGCCCCGCCGGACCCCGCCCGAGGAGCCCAGGGGAGGGGACACGGCCCCGGGGGCACCGCACAGCCAGGGGCTACTGGGGCCGGCGGCACCAAATCCTGCTCCCACCCACCGCGGGCATCCAACAGCCCTGTCCCGGTGTGTCCGGGGGAGGATCCCCACAGCCAGGTCCTGCTCCCCCTGTGGGGATCCCCACAGCCATGTCCTGGTCCCATTGTGAGGATCACCACAGCCATGTCCTGCTCCCCCTGTGGGGATCCCCATGGCCATGTCCTGCTCCCCCTGCGATGGGATCCCCATGGCCATGTCCTGGTCCCACTGTGGGGCTGGCGAGGTGCCACCCCAGTGGGGTTTGGTGTAGAAGTGGGTGCTGGGATGGGGAGGGGACCCCGTGATGGCACGAGCAGGACACAGCCCTGCCCTGGCCCAGCACAGCAGGATGAGCTCATGGCTCTTCCCCTCCCAGCTGCTCCCGGGGCGGCTGCAGTGAGGGCAGGGCCCCACCATGGCCGGAGACAGGGGGAATCTGGCCCCCGGCAGCTCCCCTGCCCCTGCCCAGCCCCGGCAGTGCCAGCCCCAGCCCTCCTGGCCCCAGGCTCTGTCCCCGGGGCTGTGCCAGCCCCTGGCCCCGCAGCATCTGTAAGATCTGCAGGATCTGCAGCCAGGGCAGCAGCCCCCAGAGCTGGGCGGGGAGCGGGGCCGCCAGCTGCGGGGTGGGCTCGGTCCCACGCCTCCAGCCCGGCTCCTGGCCACTTCCCAGCCTCGCTGAACCTTCCCGGGCTCCATCCGGCACCCAGGGGCCACATCACAGCCCCACCAGCCAGGATCCAGAGGCCACACCCCAGCAACCCACATCCTACAGGGGTTTGTGTCCTGAGCCCCAGCTCCAGGGATCCACACCCCACACCCCATGCCCAACATCCAGGATCCACACCCCACACTCCAGCCCCAGTGCCTGGGGTCCATGTCCTGCACCCCATTCCAGCCCCCACCCTGCCCATGGTACTGGTCTGGACCTGCTGGCTGTGCCAGGGCCGTGCCAGGCTGGGCCAGGTGGAACTGCTGCGGAGTTTGTCGAGAGCTCACAAAAATACTCAGTGCTTTATTTCCACCTCAAAGCCAAGGCGCTGCGGGGGCAGCGCGTCACACGCATGCAGGGACACGGATGGAGCCCATGGAGGGGACAGTGACAATGGACACGTGCGGCACAACCCGCCCGAAGCCAGCCCGGCCCCGGCTCTGCCAGGGCCCCGCAGCTCCCGCTGGAGGAGGCTCAGTCCAGCCCTGGGATGAGCACTGGGACATCCCAGGGGACTCTCGGTGTGGCTGCGCTCAGGTGAAGGGCGGGGAGGGACCCACCCTGGTCCTTCCTGGCCAAGCGTGGGATGGCATGAGCCCTGGCAAGTGCAGACCTCCCCAAAATCAAGACAGCTCCAGGTGCCCCTTCCAGCGGCATTGCAGGAGGAGCTCGGGGACACTGTAGCCCCCATCTGCCATCCAGCCATGTCCCCTGTGCCCTGGCAGCCAGAGCTGCACACCGGGGGCGCTGCTGAACCCCAGCTCCAGCCCCACGGCACAGGGGAATCCATGGGGACAGGGGGACAAGGACCTGCAGCACCAGCACGCTCACCCTTCCTCCTCAAACTGGCTCGGAATGGGCACAGCACCCCTGGAGCAGCCTGTGCTGCTGGGGGCGTTTCTGGGAAAGGCAGGAGTGAGATTTGGATGCTCCCAGCACCTGCCCTGCCCCATGTGCTCCCACCCTGCTCCGGACAGTCCCTGCACAGCCCAGCACCTTCCTGCTCCCCTCCCGGGAACTCAGGCACAGATGGGCCAGGACCCTGCCCCAGCCCAGCGGGAGACCAGTGCCTGAAGCCAGCCCCAAAGGCCACCAGCCCTTCTTGAGGACTTGCCCCGAGACCCCCAGCCTGAAGGAGGAACCAAGGGCAAGGTTCCTTCCCAGGCCAAGGAAGGAGAGGGCAGGGCTGGACCCCCACGCCCCGATACTGGGAGCAGCATCCTGCTCTCCCTGGCACATCCTCCAAAGCAGCAGGTCCCTGTTCCTCCCCTGTCCTGCCCTGGGAAGAGCCCGCAGCTCCCCTGGACAAGGGCTGCAGGTGCAGCTGGGGACAGACTCTCGTGGGCTCTGGGGAGGGTCCTGGCAGCAGCTCCACAGCAAACAGCCCGGCCCCGGCAGCACAGCGGGGCTGGCTAGAAGTGCTTGTCCTCCAGCAGCGAGCTCACCACCAGCTCCTTGTTGCCGAAGTCCCAGAAGGCAGTCATGTGGAAGGCCATGTTGGAGAGGACAACCAGGTACTCCAGGAAGGCGAAGACAGTGTACACTGGGGGAGGAAATGCAGCAGCTGAGGGAGACCCACAGCTCCATCTGCCCTGGGAGCTGGGGGGTCTCTGGGCAGCCTGTTTGGGGCAGCAGAGCAGGGGCTGCGGGGCTTCACCCCCACCAGGGAGGAAGCGTGGCTGGGCACCTGGAGCTTCCCTGGGCTGGGATTTGGAAGGCAAAGCGTCACATTAGGAGGATGTCAGACATCAGGAAGAATTTCTGGACATCAGAAAGAATTTTTTCATAGAAGGGTGGCCGGGCCTTGGCAGGGGCTGCCCAGGGAGGTTTGGAGTGCCCGTCCCTGGAGGTGCCCAAGGAAGGGATGGACGTGGCACTCAGTGCCCTGGGCTGGGTGACAAAGTGGGCATTGGGCACAGCTGGGACTTGCTGATCCCAGGGATCTCTTCCAACCTCAACGATTCNATCCCCATCTCATCCCCACCCAATCATGTAGTCATTTCACATTCACCAATTTCTGTTTTCTAAATTTAGTGTAGTGGTCTGAGAGTCCACCATAATCATTTACTTTTTCCTGCTGTGAGATAGGATTAGGGATCCCATCCCACCCCAGGGAAGCTGTGCCCAGGCCCCGCACAGCCCCGGGGGTCTCTGCACCCTGGTTCCTTGTGCAGAGCCCCCAGGCCAGGCCCAGGGGAGGCTCTGGGAGGGCTGTGCCCGGGGGCACATGGGGCTCACACCCACATGGATGTACAGGGAGTGAGGGAGGCACGGGGTCCCAGCAAATACGGGGTCCCTGGTGCTGGGGTGCTCAGGGGACTCCTCGAGGACGGGCTGAGGCTGTACCAGAGGCAGATCCCCTGCTCCAGGTGGGTGCAGGTGGCCCTAGGGCACAGGGAATTCACCGGGTGCTGCAGCCCCCACCCACAACAGCAGCAGGGAGGAGGAAACCACATGAAGGGGCGGCAGGCGGGGCGGGTGCTGCGCTGCAGAGCTCGCCCAGCACGCCCTGGCACTGGAGGGGCCCCACCTGCCCCAGCACCACCTCTGAGGGGGCAGAACAGAGCTGCCAGCGGCCCCACACCCCCAGCTCACTGCTTCTGTGTCCCCGAGCTCAGCCTTTGTGACACCCCAGGGCCAGGCCTGTCCCCTGTCACAGGCTCCCTCAACCCACTGCCCAGCACCCCAAGGCTGGGGGCTGTGGGTGCGGTGACCCCCGGCAGCCACAGCAGGAGCTGGCTCCAGGTCCCTTCCTCTATTTCTCCTGTCACACTGAGGATCCCACAGCCCAGGGGGCAGAGGAACCCCAAACCATGTCCAGAGCCCAAGGAAGGAGAAGGAGAGCCCTGGAGCAGGGGGCTGCAATGGGGGGTCAGCCCCACAGAAGGGGCTGGGGATGCCACAGACAGCCCGGGCTGTTACAGGTGGGAGGGGAATTTCCCCCTGGCCCGACGCTTCACATGAGACAAAGATTCCATTCTGAGGGAGTGCTGATAACAAGGAAAATGTAAATTGCCCCATCACACTTTCCATTACCCCCGGAACGAGTGCCAGGGGCTCGGCCAGGGAGGAAAACCCAGAGAGGAAGGACGGAGTCGCGGGCGCTTCACCACGTGGGGACACGCGGGTGACGCCACCCGCAGCCCACGGGGCCTGGGCTGGCCCTTCCTGCCGGCACTGACGGTCCCTGTCGCCAGCGGCAGCTCAGCCGAGCGCGGGCTCTGAGGAGCAGCCTGGGAGTGGCAGAGCCCCGAGTTTCACACCGGAAAAGCGGCTCGGAACAGCCGCTGCCACCGCGCTGTCACCGCGCTCCCACGGCAAACGGCCGCGCCGAGCCCGGCACGGCCCCGCCGCACCCACACAGCCCTGCCGGGGCAACAGGGACCTGCAGGGGCAACAGGGACCTGCCGGGGCCACCAAGAGACCCGCTGGGGCCACCAGGCAGCGGCTCCTCCCGGGAGCACGGAGGCAGAGAACAGTTCGGGTCATCCAGTTCCGACCCCCGGTCCTGCTGCAGGACCCTGAGATGGCCCTGTAGGAGCCACCCCGGGCTCACCACAGTGACCCTGCACCTCTGGGTGCCCCCTGAGCTCCCCCCCTCCCAGTCTGGGCCGGGGATTATCACACGGATAATTAAGTGTTAATCCCTAATGCCAGGGCACGGCTGGCTCAGCCCAGTGCCAGGGGATCACAGGGCAAGGTCCCCAGGAGGTGGCACACGGTGACATGCCACCACGCTGAGCAGGGCTGGCTTGGAAGGTGGCACCTCGGGGAAGGTCCCTGCAAAGGCAGGATGGCCAGGCACAGATGGGACCGGGGGTGCATGGGCACCACAGCGGGGTGTGGGAGCTGCAGTGCTACCCCTGCCCTGCTGCAGGGGCCAGGGAAAGGGCCAGCCCACCCTTCTGGCAGCGTGGTGGGAGCTCCAGGAGCTGCTGGATGCAGAGCAGCTGCCCACCCTCACTGCTGTGGGCTGGACCCACTGCCCTGCTCAGGGCTCAGGCAGTGCTGGGCACTGCCCCTGCTTCCCACTGCCCCAGCTTTGAGGGGATCCCCCACCTGGGGACATCCCAGGGAGCCAGATGGTCACCAGAGGGGAGCAACAAGATTAGAGGGATGGAGCGCCTCTGCTGTGAGGAAAGACTGGGAGAAGTGGGATTGCTCAGCCTGCACAGGACCAGGAGTGCCCAGGTCAAAGGCCTGGAGAGGAGCTGGCAGCTCCAAGCAGCCTGGCAGGAAGCCACCAAACTGCCTGTGAGGAAAAAGGGGGATGAGAAAATCCCCAGGACAGGGTGCTCCAAGCTGAGGTGGTGCCAGGCTCCCCTGTGGCCTGGCTGGGGCTGGCACAGCTGTGGCTGCCAACTTCCCCCTGGCAAGGCAGGCCGGGACACCCTGCAGCCCCCCCAGAGTCACACGGCCACCCCAGCCCTCGGTGCACGTGAGTCTGGCCCAGAAAACCACCAGGGGATTATATTCAGTGCCCAGCTGGCAGGCTGGGCTGAGGCACACCCCCAGCACACCGAGGTGAGGCAGGAGCAGGAGCCCTGACCATGTGCAGCTGCAGCAGCCAGCCCGGGGACACGCTCTGGGGGCTGCTCCCAGCCCCCCAAAGGCACCGGGGGTCTCCTTCCCGCACCTGGGGGAGCCCCAAGCCCTGCAAATGCAGCTCTGAGAGCCCCCAGCCAGCAGGCACAGGAGCCTCCTGCTTCTTCCCTGCCTCCAGAGAGGAGGAAGGGCTGTGCCTACCCCTCAGCTCCGGGTGGGGACAGGGATGGCGGCGGTTTTAACCCAAAGGGGAACAGCTCACTCTGGGGACCGCCCGAGCACTGCTTCTCCCTGGAGCCATCATCCCTTTGCGGGGACAAGTGGCACCTGCAGGGCTCCGTGTCACACACCGGTCCCAGCTCCCCTCGAGGGCTTCCGGAGCCAAAGGCCCCAGGCAGAGCTCAGCTATTTATAGAGGCTTGTCTGAGGCACCACCAGCGCTCCCGGGGCACAGGAGGGGCTGGGGTGAAACCACGCGTGCTCACCAAGGTGCTTGTGGTCCTGCTGCTCACACGGCTCTGCCACCCCAGCTCCAGGGCTCAGCTGGCCCAGGGGACAGAGGGGGCTGTGCCCCAGAGCCTCCTGTGCCTTTGCACTGGCTGCAGCCTGGGCTGGGCTCAGCCCGTGTGCCCTGTGGATGCCAGGGGACTGGGACAGAGCCCAGGGGCTGGTGGCAGAGCAGGACCTAGCTCCACTGGCCACAGCATGGACTGGAAGTGACCTCACAGCCCACCCAGTGCCACCCCTGCCATGGCAGGGACACCTCCCACTGTCCCAGGCTGCTCCAAGTGTCCAACCTGGCCTTGGGCACTGCCAGGGATCCAGGGGCAGCCACAGCTGCTCTGGGCACCCTGTGCCAGGGCCTGCCCACCCTGCCAGGGAACAATTCCTGCCCCAGATCCCACCCAGCCCTGCCCTCTGGCACTGGGAGCCATTCCCTGTGTCCTGTCCCTGCAGCCCTTGTCCCCAGTCCCTCTGCAGCTCTCCTGGAGCCCCTCCAGGCCCTGCCAGGGGCTCTGAGCTCTCCCTGGAGCTTCTCCTCTCCAGGTGAGCACCCCCAGCTCCCCCAGCCTGGCTCCAGAGGGGCTCCAGCCCTGGAGCAGCTCCCTGGCCTCCTCTGATGGGCTGAGCCAGCCAGCCTGGTGGCCACCACATGCACACACTGGTGTCTGCTGGGGCCACCAGCCCAGAGCTGGGGGGGGAAATGTGTTTGCAAACAAGAAGTGAAACTGCTCTGCCCCACTGCCCAGCTCTGTGTTTCAGGGCTGGGGGAAGGAGGGTTTTAAGGGCGAGCAGGCAGCCAGGAAGAGCAGAGCTGCCAGCCCAGCTGGGCACTGCCATGCCACAGCCAAGCACCAAGCACGGGGTGCAGTGATCAGCCACAGCTGAAGGCTCCCAGACTGCATTTCCCTTTTCCACAAAACCTCTCTCCCCTGCTTTGCCCCTTCCCCTCCTTTTCTCTCTCCTGCTTTCTCTTTTCTCCCCTGCTGCAGAGCTTTATTTTCCTTTCACCATTTGCCACCTCGTAGCTGGAAACCGCCTGTGCTTCCCCATTACAAACCAGTTCCTGCACACCTTCCTGCCCTCACAGAACTGCAGTTGCAACAGGAGCCCCGCCACACCAGCAGCTTCTGCAAGAGCAATTCCTGTCCCTCCTACGCTGCCAGACCTGGGGAGCTTCAGCAGCACTAAAAAGGGTGCCAGCCGTGGGCTGGGAGGGCACAGCCCCTGTTCCCTCCTCCAGACAGACCCAGCTTTCCAGCTCCCCACAGAGATTGTCCTGGACACGGTCCCAGGAGCACCTGAGCCCTGTGGGGACCCTCTGCTGAGGAGGAGGGAAGGACAGAACACCGCGGGCCCGGAGCCATCCCTCGCCTGTCCCCTCCTGCCATCACAGCTCCAGGGCTGGGGGCAGCAAATGTGAACAAAGGCCCCCACAAGGGACACGAACCGAGCCAGCCTGCCCCCAAGGCGCCGTGACCCACGGAGGGGTCAGCTGTGCCCTGGCCTAAAACAGCCCCAGGAGCGTGGCTGGCACTGCCCAAGCCCTTGGATGTGGCAAGGATGTGACAGTGGCACCTCCCGTGTCCCGCTGTCCCACCCTGCCGAGCCAAGCAAGCCGTGGGTGTGCCAGGACCTGTGCCAAGCCTGCCAGGGGCCACCAGCCGTGAGCAGAGGGCTTGGAGCCTGAGGAATCCAGAGAGTGGGACAGGCCCCAGGAGGCCACGCTCAGCCCGGGGGATCCCTGGGAATGATTGGGGCAGGAGCCCAGAGCACATCCCCGGGCAGGGGACACAGCAGCTGCAGAGTGACCAGAGGTCCCTTAGCCAAAGGTGACGCCTGGTGGTGTGACAAGCACTGTGCCCTCCTCACCCTGACACAGCCGGTCTGGGAGCTGTGTCACCCCCCAGAGGCTTCCTCCTCCTCCTCTTCCTCCTCCTCCCTCACCCATCACCCTCGGGCCCTGGGTGACAGCTCCATCCTGCGGCCTGCACGGAGCTGGCAGGGACACCAGAGNGGCCTGCATGGAGCTGGCAGGGACACTGGAGCTGGCACAGGGACACCAGAGCTGGCACAGGGACACTGCACCCCTGGTGGCCTCGGGTCAGGCCTGGCTCTGGAGGGCTCCTGTCTCCTTGGGGAAACCCCCAGCTTTGGGGGCACCACACAGCTCCCCTCCACCAGCAGGGTTGTTCCAGGATGGGAGGAGGAAGCGGGTGGTGCCACTGTGCTAGGTGGTGGTAGCAGGCTCAGCCAAGGTGTCACCATGGTCCCCGCCCTTCCCCCAGGGATGTGCACATTCCCCTATTCCTCAGGTAGAGTCACAGAACCAATGAGGCTGGAAAATCCCTCTGAGACCCCTGAGTCCAACTGCTCCCAGCAGTGCCAAGGCCACTACTAACCCAGGTCCCCCAGTGTCACATCCACAGAGCTGTGAAATCCCTGCAGGGATGACTCCTCCCCTGCCCAGGACAGCCTGTGCCAGGGCTGCACAGCCCTATCTGGGAAGGAATTTTCCCAATATCCAATGTGAACCTCCCCTGGCCCAGCCTGAGGCCGTTCCCTCTGCTCCTGTCCCTGTTCCCTGGCAGCACAGCCCGACCCCCCCGGCTGTCCCCTCCTGGCAGGGCCTTGTGCAGAGCCACAAGGTCCCCCCTGAACCTCCTTTTCTCCAAGTTGAGCCCCTTCAGTCCCTTCCCCAGCTCCATTCCCCTCCCCGGACGTGCTCCAGCCCCTAAAATCTCTCTTGCCCTGAGGGGCCCAAAGCTGAGCCCAGGATTTGGGATGCCTCACCCCTGCCTGTTGCAGGGGAGATGAACCAGCCCAAGTGGGTGACGTGGCAGGGGAGGAGATCCGGGGCCTTGGAGGGCTCACCCAGAAAAAAGACAAGCCAAAACAATATGACAGAAATAAAGGAAGCCGTGGGAAAGCTGCCAAGGAATGACTGCGAGCTATTCCCATATCACCAGAGAGAACACATCACTTCCCAGTGAGCGAGGAGAATCTCAGCATCTCCACAAGTCCCTTTCCTGAGGAGACTGACAGCCACACAACAGCTGGAAGCTTCTTTTCCAGGTCTCTGGAGGGAGGCAGCAGGGACAGGCCCGGTGAATTGGCGGAAGGGGAGGATCAACAGCAGTGACAGAGCAGGAGCTGCTCTGGGACTGCAGATTTGGATCCCCCAGCACTCCTCCTGCTGGGACACGGGCCCAGGCACAGCACCTGCCCTGCAGCCCTGCTCACAGTCCCTTGGGAGAGGCTTGAACAGCCCTCGGCAGCCCCCCAGCCCTGGGACACAGGCACACAGCTCCCGAGGGCACTGCTCTGCAAGCTGTCACCTTCCCGGGGCAGCACAGCCCCGGGACCCCTCCCCATCGCACACCGGGACCACCAGGGCCGGGCCGGGATCAGCCGGGGAGACGTGCCCAGAGGGAAAGCACAGAGATCCAGGGAGCCCAGATCCACAGGTGAGCCACGTGGGCACAGAGGTGGGTCCCACACAGCCTCAAACCTGGATGTCCTGCTCTGCCCGTGGCTGTCAGTGCCCACAGCCCAGAACAAACCTGAATGTCCTGCCCTGCCCCATGATCCAGGACAAACCTGGATGTCCTGCTCGGCCCGTGGCTGTCAGTGCCCACAGCCCAGGACAAACCTGGATGTCCAGCCCTGCCCCACAGTCCAGGACAAACCTGGATGTCCTGCCCACCTGCCCCACAGTCCAGGACAAACCTGGATGTCCAGCCCTGCCCCATGATCCAGGACAAACCTGGATGTCCTACCCACCTGCCCCATAGTCTAGGACAAACCTGGATGTCCAGCCCTACCCCATGATCCAGAACAAACCTGGATGTCCTGCCCTGCCCCATGATCCAGAACAAACCTGGATGTCCTGCCCACCTGCCTCACAGTCCAGGACAAACCTGGATGTCCTGCCCTGCCCCACAGCCCAGGACAAACCTGGATGTCCTGCCCTGCCCCACAGTCCAGGACAAACCTGAATGTCCAGCCCTGCCCCATGATCCAGGACAAACCTGGGTCTGCTGCCCTGTCCCACAGTCCAGGACAAACCTGGATGTCCAGCCCTGTCCCACAGTCCAGGACAAACCTGGCTGTCCTGCCTGTGGCCCAGGACTCACACCACAAACCAGCACAGCACAGAAGCTGCATCCAGGCAGTGGAGCCAGGAGCCCCTGGCTGGATCCTCCACTGGACCTGCTGCCCCCTCAGCCAGTCCCTGCACCCCTGACCCCTCCCCAGAAAAAGAGCCAGAGCCAGCCTGCTCCACAGAGTCATTCTGGAGCAAAGGGAGAACAACTCCTGCTGCCTGCTGCTCCCAGCTTGCAGGAGCAGCAATTCCCAGCACAGGGAAGCCAACTTCAGCTCAGAAACAGGCATGGAGAAGGGATGAGCAGTCCCAGTCCAAAGGGATGCCAATAGTCCTTTCCAACATGATCTCTCCATGAAAACTTGATCAGATACTGGGAGGAAATCCTTCCCTGGCAGGGTGGGCAGGGCTGGCACAGGGTGCCCAGAGCAGCGGTGGCTGCCCCTGGATCCCTGGCAGTGCCCAAGGCCAGGCTGGACACTTGGAGCAGCCTGGGACAGGGGGAGGTGTCCCTGCCATGGCAGGGGTGGCACTGGGGGGGATTTAAGGTCCCTTCCCAACCAAAACCATTCTGTGATTCAATGATAAAAGCAGAAAACAGGAAATGAAATGCCTCCTTCCCACTTTGCTTTGGCAAATAATGGATTTTGGTGACTTCTTCTGTTTCACTTGCTGCTGTTGGCTCCTTTAGCACCTGCCCAGGGTTACTTCACAAGCAAGGACAGCCAAAGCCCTTCAGTGCCAGCCCAGAGCCCCCTCCCAGCTCCCAGCATNTGGCACAGCCCAGAGCCCCCTCCCAGCTCCCAGCACGGCCCCAGAGCCTTGTCCCAGTCCTGGCACAGCCCAGAGCCCCCTCCCAGCTCCCAGCACGGCCCCAGAGCCTTGTCCCAGTCCTGGCACAGCCCAGAGCCCCCTCCCAGCTCCCAGCACGGCCCCAGAGCCTTGTCCCAGTCCTGGCACAGCCCAGAGCCCCCTCCCAGCTCCCAGCACGGCCCCAGAGCCTTGTCCCAGTCCTGGCACAGCCCAGAGCCCCCTCCCAGCTCCCAGCACGGCCCCAGAGCCTTGTCCCAGTCCTGGCACAGCCCAGAGCCCCCTCCCAGCTCCCAGCACAGAGAGAAGAAAGGAAAGTGTCTGTACCTCGGGACTTACTGTGTGTTTCTTAGTCATTCTCCAGAGGATGCAGGTGAGCAGCATGTGGCCCAGGGCCGACGTGATGAACACGATGAAGGCATTTTCGTGGATTGCTGGATTGACAAACAACAGGTTTCCTGTTCAATCCAAGCCAGGAACACAAGGGGAACGTGGGGCAGGGTTTGGGAGGCTTTGTGCTCTGCTGGGAGCCCCAGCACCCCAGTGATGCTGGGACTCCAGTGGGGTCTTTGCAGGGGACAGGCACAGCACAGCTCCATAATCTGCTCGTGCTGCCTCAGGTCCCCCTGGAAAGGGACAGAAGGGCCTGGAAGACTTATCCCAAACTGTCAAGAAAGTTTATGTGCTCTGGGACCATCAATTCACAGAGCTGTAAACTCAGGAATTCCTTGGGGGCGGCTCAGCACTGCCACTGTTGTTCTAGGGATGGGGGAACTGAGACATGGGGAGGGGCTGTGCAGAGTGAGCCAGTCCAAAATCCAGGAAAGTCATCTTCTGCCCCCTGTATTACCTACCTGCCCATTGGCAGCATCAGCAGCCTCACCTGCAGCACTGAGGGTGCCTCATGCATGCGTGGATTAGCCCAGGTACAGGATCAGGCTGGGAAAGCAGCTGGAGCAAGGCTAAGCCAGAGCTGCTCCCGAGGCCCCAGACCCCACACAACCCCCCACCTTCAGGTGAGAGATGTTCAGAAGTGCTGCTCTGAAAGGAATTTCCCAGCCCCTTCTCCAGAAACACAGCCTCAGGCTGAATTCCCAGCCACCTGAACAGCAGGGACTGTCCCTGTTTGCCCTGCCCATGCCAGGGCAAGGGAAGGAGGCACCAGCAGGTGGGAGAGGTCAGAGCGGGGTGTCCCACAGGATGATTAACCTGAGCACGGCAGCTCCGGGCTGGAACTTTCCCCAGGGCCAGGATTAGTCTGGGATGAGGATCCCAGGAAGTGGGTCAGCCCGGGCACCCTCGGGCTCCCTCCCAGGGCTCCTGGGGCCAGGCCAGGCCAGCCCGGGCAGCCACACCTCAAAGCAGCACCTGCATTTCCAAGGGCAGGGCCCGGCCCAGAGACACCCCTGGGGCAGGTCAGGCTGCAGACCCTGCCAGGAGGGGACACTGGGGACAGGGAGACCTTGCCCTGGGGACAGGGAATGCTGGCAGGAGACAAGGAGGGTGAGCTGGGCAGGGACAGGTGCCACACCACTGACTGCCAGCAGCAGGAGGTTCCTGTCCTGCCATCCCAGTCACGGGGCTTCACCACGGACCACCCTCACCCCCAGGGCTGGGGAAGATCCTGGGACGCTGTTCACAGCACCACAGCCCTGAATCCCAGAAAAGTTTGGTCGGGAGGGACCTTAAAAACCTTTTCATCCCACCCCTGCCATGGGCAGGGACACCTCCCACTATCCCAGGCTGTTCCAAGCCCCAGTGTCCAACCTGGCCCTGGGCACTGCCAGGGATCCAGGGCCTGCCCACCCTCCCAGGGAGGAATACCTGCCCAAAATCCCATCCAGCCCTGCCCTCTGGCACTGGGAAGCCATTCCACTTGTACTGGCACTCCATTCTTTGTTCAGAGTCCCTCTCCAGCCCACAGCTGGACACAATATCCATCATCACCATCCTGCTGTGCAGGGAAAGCCAACACATTTCTGCCCTGCTGCTATGTCCCAGCACCGGGTTTGCTCCCGCTGCAACAGCACCACCTTGCTGGCTCCTGCATTTCAGTGCTCTCCAGTTAATCCCTGGTGCCTCCTCCAGATCTTAGGATGAAACAGCAGCTGCAGAACAGCACTGGCACTTAAGTTCTTCTGAGATGAGACCGTGTGGGGGAAGAGGCTTTCCCAGCCTGTCGTGGCAGGGCACATGGACACATGGATTTAACTTGGAAAACTCTGATTCTGTTTCCAGGAACTACGAGAGGGCTGGAGCTCCTCTGCTCTGGAGCCAGGCTGGGAGAGCTGGGGGGGCTCACCTGGAGAGGAGAAGCTCCAGGGAGAGCTCAGAGCCCCTGGCAGGGCCTGAAGGGGCTCCAGGAGAGCTGCAGAGGGACTGGGGACAAGGGCTGCAGGGACAGGACACAGGGAATGGCTCCCAGTGCCAGAGGGCAGGGCTGGGTGGGATCTGGGGCAGGAATTGTTCCCGGGCAGGGTGGGCAGGGCTGGCACAGGGTGCCCAGAGCAGCTGTGGCTGCCCCTGGATCCCTGGCAGTGCCCAAGGCCAGGCTGGACACTTGGAGCAGCCTGGGACAGTGGGAGGTGTCCCTGCCATGGCAGGGGTGGCACTGGGGGGGCTCTGAGGTCCCTTCCCAATCCAAACCAGTCTGGCATCCTGTGATGCCACGAAATTTTCCCCAGAAATTCCTGGGGAGGGTATGTGAATCCAGCCCTGAGTCCAGCCTAGCTGTGGGATGGAGGGGAAGCAGGATGAGCTCTGACCCACCTTGCTCTCCTGCCCTCACCCCTGGAGCAGGGCCTCGGCACACGGGGGGCACCAAGTGCCAAGGCCTGGTCCGGGCTCCATCCCCAGCCCGAACCCACGGCAACAACCAAGCATCAGCAGCCAAGAGCTGTGGGAAGAGCACGGCCATTTGCACGTTGGGCACATCAGTCCTCTACACTACTAACTTTAATGGAGCCTTTGGGGGGGGGTTTAAGCGTTTTTTCTCTGCAAACTGCCCCACAGCACAGCAGCATCCCGAGGAAGGGCCGGGCAGGGCAGGGCCCGGGCAGGGGGGTGACACCTACCATAGTTTTCGGTGGAGGACACGTAGGTGAGGATGAGGAGGGCGAAGTTCTCGAGCAGGTTGAGCAGCAGGGTGATGTGGCAGAGGCGCAGGTAGCGGGGGTGAGGGCAGTGGCAGCTCTGGTAGTGGTTCCAGTAGGCCAGGGCCACCAGCAGGCGCGGGGCCGAGTGCAGGCCGATGCACAGGCGCCACACGTAGCGCTGCGGGGTCTCGCCCCCGATGGCCGCGCTGATGGACGGCAGGTAGTTGGGCACCTGCGGGGACACGGGCACAGCCTCGCTGCCGTCCTCTGCCAGGCACCAAAACCGGCCCCGGCTCTTCCCAGCCCCTCCTGGCCGGGTTTTGGACGCGTGGATTTAACCGGAAAAACTCTGATTCTGTTTGCAGGACTATGAGGGGGCTGGACCCCCTCTGGAGCCAGGCTGGGAGAGCTGGGGGTGCTCACCTGGAGAGGAGAAGCTCCAGGGAGAGCTCAGAGTCCCTGGCAGGGCCTGAAGGGGCTCCAGGAGAGCTGCAGAGGGACTGGGGACAAGGGCTGCAGGGACAGGACACAGGGAATGGCTCCCAGTGCCAGAGGGCAGGGCTGGGTGGGATCTGGGGCAGGAATTGTTCCCTGGCAGGGTGGGCAGGCCCTGGCACAGGGTGCCCAGAGCAGCTGTGGCTGCCCCTGGATCCCTGGCAGTGAACCAGAAGGACCCAGTAAAGCTGAGCCTGGCTGAGCAGCATTATTTAATAACCTGGAGGGGTTTTTAATTCCAAATGAGATTTTCCTATTCCCAAAGGCAGGGGATGCATTGCAGCAGCACCCCTGGTGCATCCCACTGGGTCAGGGATCCCACAGCCCTGCTGGGGCAGTCCTGGAGTGCTGGGGGCCCTGCCCAGGTACCTGCTCGGGTCTTGCTTTTACACTATTAACTGTCCATAGAATCCAAGAACGGTTTTGGTTGGAAGGACCTTAAGGCTCAGGGTCCCAGGCTGCTCCAAGCCCCAATGCCCAACCTGGCCTTGGGCACTGCCAGGGATCCCGGGGCAGCCACAGCTGCTCTGGGCACCCTGTGCCAGGGCCTGCCCACCCTGCCAGGGAACAATTCCTGCCGAAGATCCCACCCAGCCCTGCCCTCTGGCACTGGGAAGCCATTTCCCCTTTCCTGGCACTCCAAGCCCTGCTAAAGTTCTCCTGCTGTGTGACTCCTGCCCTCCATTCCCAGCTCACACCCAGCTGCTCATCCAGCAGCCCAAAAGCCCTGGGGAGGAGCCCAGTGTCATCCTGCATGGAGCTCCAGGCCCTCCCTGCCCAGACCCCTGTGGCTCCTCTGAACTCCAGCAGACCCGGGGGCAGCAGCTCTGCACCGAGCCCTCCCCAGGACGATGTATTTCCCTTCAGCTTCCCCACCTTTACTCCTCACTGCGTGCCCANGAAAGCCCTGGAGAGGAGCCCAATGTCATCCTGCATGGAGCTCCCTGCCCAGACCCTGTGGCTCCTCTGAACTCCAGCAGACCCGGGGGCAGCAGCTCTGCACCGAGCCCTCCCCAGGACGATGTATTTCCCTTCAGCTTCCCCACCTTTACTCCTCACTGCGTGCCCAGCCCAGACACCAGCCTGAGCAGTCTGTAGTGCCTTCAGTCCCAGCACAGGGCCCAGCCTGCTCTGCCAGTCCTGAGGCATCACAAGGACCATGAAACAATGCAGCTCGTTCTGGATTCTGCAACACTTCTGGTGGGAAAGCCCAAGAGAGGAGCCCAGAAGGAGACAGAAGAGAAGAGAGGAATCCAGAAGGTGGATAGGAGCCCAAGAGGAGAAGGGAGCCCAGAAGGAGGGAGAGGAGGCCAGGAGAGGAGAAAGAAGAGCCCAGGAGGAGGGAGAGAAGCCCACAAGGACACAGGAGCTCTGCCACCCCTCAGGAATATGGGTTTTCCCACAGGAATCTCTCACCCCGCAGTGCGTCGCAGTTGTCTCACGGAAGTTGAAGAGCAGAGACCAGATCACACAGAAGAGGAAGCCAAAGAGGGGGCAGAAGACGGTCCCGAGGGCCAGCGTGGTGAATCGCAGCCGGAACAGGATCCCGTCCCGGTCCAGCGGCAGCGGGACCTGCAACATCTTGGAAACCTGGAAACCAACACACAAACGTCTGACTGGGGTGCTCTGTCCTGCTCTGGGCAGGGCGACAAGCTGGGGACCCTGGGGGGCTTTTTGAAACTCAGTGATTCTGGGATTCTGTCCAGCACCACAGCCCTGGGCAGGGACGGACACACGGCTCAGCCCCACAGCCTGTGTGACCCCAGACCCACAGCTCAACCCCACAGACACACAGAGCTCAGCCCCACAGCCTGTGTGACCCCAGACCCACAGCTCAACCCCACAGACACACAGAGCTCAGCCCCACAGCCTGTGTGACCCCACAGACACACAGCTCAGCCCCACAGACACACACAGCTCAGCCCCACCACCTGTGAGCCCCCACAGATACATGGCTCAGCCCCACAACCTGTGAGACCCCACAGATACATGGCTCAGCCCCACAACCTGTGAGACCCCACAGATACATGGCTCAGCCCCACACTCCATGGGACCCCACAGCCACAGGATGAGCAGCACAGACAGGCAGCCAAAGAAAATCCCATTGTGGGGACACAGGAACCTCGAGACTCACAGACAACAGGGAGCAGAGGCAGAGCAGGGCCGTTCCCTGCAGCCGTCCAGAGGGATCTGGCAGGAAGGGCACGTGAACCCTGTCCCGTGGGACCCATCCAGACCGTTCCCTGCGCTCGGGGCAGCGCTGACACAGCTGGGCCACGGCTGCTGGTCCCGCCGGGAGCTGTGGCTGCTCCGGCACCGCCCGGTCTCAGAACAGCCCGGCTCCGGCACAGCCCTGCCCCACAGCCCTGCCCCACAGCCCGGCTCCGGCACGGCCCTGCCCCACAGCCCTGCCCCACAGCCTGGCTCTGGCACAGCNCCCGGCTCCACAGCCCAGCCCGGCCCCGGCACAGCCCGGTTCCGGAACAGCCCGGCTCCGGCACAGCCCTGCCCCACAGCTCGGCTCCACAGCCCGTGCTCGCCCCTCCGCCCCCGGCCCTGCACGGGCAGCACTGCCTGGAGCTGTGCCAGGGGAGGGTTAGGTTGGATTTTAGGGCAAGGTTTTTCCCCCAGAGGTGCTGGCACTGCCCAGGCTCCCCAGGGAATGGGCACGGCCCCGAGGCTGCCAGAGCTCCAGGAGCCTTTGGGCAGCACTGCCAGGGATGGACAGGGGGAATTGTTGAGGCTCTGGGCAGGGACAGGAGCCGTACCCGTGATCCCTGTGGGTCCCTCCAGCTCAGGACATTCCATGACTCCATGCAGCCCCGGCTGCAGGATCGGGGCAGCACAAGCCCTGACAGCAAAGCCGGGGCTCGTCGGGTCGGGAAAGCTGGGACGGGCACCTCTGGAGCCGGGCAGAACCCAGCCCAGGGCTCCCCTCAGCCCCAAGGGATCAGGCTGGGACGGACCCCACCTCAGCACCGCCCGGCTGCGGGACAAATCCGATTTATGGACAATCCCTGAGCCACCTGGGCAGTGCCCCAGGGCAGCACGGCCGATCTCTGCCAGCACCAACAGCAATGGGGGACCAAGCCCCAGTGAAGGGACCGACCCCGATCGCCACAGAAAGCGGAGCTCAGCCCATCCAGGCTGCTGGGGACGGAGGGAGGGAATTATTTGAGGATAAAAGCAAAGAGAAAGGGAAGCTCCAAAGGGCTGGGACTGGTGTGAAGGGGGTCCCCGGCCGGCCCAGGCTCCCCTCCCCGGGACATCGAGGAGCCCCCCATGGGCTCCCCACGGCCCGGGCCGGGGGATGGAGCCCCCCAACCCCTGACCCTCCCTCGAGGGTCTCGGCCACAGCTCCCTGTGCCGCGGGGACACCCACAGCAGGAGCTCCGCAGCCTCTGCCCTCTCTCCCCTCAAAGAGAGCAAACAAAAGGCAAATATTTTGTATAACGTGTTGAACGGCCCCGACCTGTCCTGAAGGAGAGGGGCTGCAGCACGCCGAGACCTGCCCCACAGCCCCTTAGAGACCCCCTGGGACCCCTCCCCGAGTACCCCCCGTTCCCCCGAGCTCCCCGCAGGTGCCCCGCTCCGCAGGGCCCCCAGGCTCCCGCGGTGAGTGACCTCTCGGGGCACCCCATATCCCCCAGAGACCCCCCCGGGACCCCCTCCCCAAAACCC
>VYXD01000736.1:26805-36930 GCA_013397195.1 Hylia prasina
GGAGGGCGGCGGGAAGGCCGTGAGCGGGTGGGATTTCTCGGCAGCCCTGCCCCCGCTCTTTCCGGAGTGCCTGCCCGCTTTTTGGGGGGATTTTAGGCCTTCTTGGTTGTCCCAACGCGGTTCCGGTTGGAGATTCTGGGTGTTTTCAGCGGGGGATACGCGGCTCAGGATGCGGGTAACGGCCCGGCTGTCCCCGGGACTGGGAGTTATTTACTGTCGTATTAATTAGTTGTAGTTTAAAGTTAGGTTGGATACGTGTGACTTAAAGTTATGTTCATGTCGTGGGTTTCTTTGGGTGGTATCAGGGGGATTTTGTGCTGTTGGTGCTAAACTTCAGTCAGAGCCCTTTGGCGCGGGGGAGTCCCTGGAGTGCAGCGGGTGGGAGAGGGATGTTGTGTAATACCCTCGAGTTTTACTAGTTCTGGTCCAGCTCTTGAGTTCACAGAGTACAAGAATCAGTGAGGCTGGACAAGCCCTCCCAGCCCAGGCAGTCCCAGCTGTGCCCACCTTGTCCCCAGCCCAGAGCTCTGAGTGCCACCTCCAGGGGACACCTCCAGGGATGGGCACTGCAAAGCTCCCTGGGCAGCCCCTGCCAAGGCCTGAGCTCCCTTTCCATGGGCAAATTCCTGCTGCTGTCCAAGCTGAGCCTGGCCTGGCCCAGCCTGAGGCCGTTCCCTCTGCTCCTGTCCCTGTTCCCTGGCAGCACAGCCCGACCCCCCCGGCTGTCCCCTCCTGGCAGGGACTTGTGCAGAGCCACAAGGTCCCCCCTGAGCCTCCTTTGCTCCAGGCTCAGCCCCTTCCCAGCTCCCTCAGCCCCTCCTGGGCCTCCAGCCCCTTCCCAGCTCCCTTCCCTGCCCTGGACACGCTCCAGCCCCTCTAGGGCTCTCCTGCAGGAGCCACAGCTGGACACAGCCCTCGAGGTGCTGGGAAGGAGGGGTGGGTGTGAACTACAACAAAATGCATTCTGTGGGATGGTAAAGTCTTTCAGTTACTCTTTTTTTCTTAGAAAATAATTTTTCAGGTTTCTTCTTAGGTAGAGTTTTGCGTTCAGTGATCTCAGGACAATGTGAGAGCAGTGACTTAGAAAAGAGGAACCACAGAAAATGAGGAACTTGTGAATTTGCAGATAAGGCTGAGAGTCACAACATCGGACAGCTGGGAAGTGCAGGTGATTTATATCTGGCCTGAAAGGGAGAGTTGCACTGGGGCAAGGGGAGATGGCTGAAAATATTCCATAGGAATGGAGAGGTGTGTTTGGAAGCAGGTCCTGGTGGAGAGGGAGCTGGGGGGGGTCAACTGGGAGAAAAGGATGTGCTGGGTGGACCATTCCACTGTCATAACTCCCTGACAGGAGGCTCAGCTTGGACAGCAGCAGGAATTTGCCCATGGAAAGGGAGCTCAGGCCTTGGCAGGGGCTGCCCAGGGAGCTTTGGAGTGCCCATCCCTGGAGGTGTCCCCTGGAGGTGGCACTCAGAGCTCTGGGCTGGGGACAAGGTGGGCACAGCCGGGACTGCCTGGGCTGGGAGGGCTTCTCCAGCCCCAGGGGTTCCATGGGGGAAGGTGAGGAGGGCTCAGGGTGCAATGTTACCCTGTGCCAGGGGAGCTCCCCCAGCTGCCCCTCTCAGCCTGGGGAACTCTGTGAGTTTGTCAGAGCAGCTTTTCCTGGCTTTTACCTGGATCATTTCACTGAAACTCCTCTTCCTGTGACAAATGAAGCCTGTAAAGATTTGCCTGTGGAAGTGTGGAGAGCCTTAACTCTTCAGAGTTGGGGTGTGTGTCTGTTGGAATAGTTGGAGGTGACACAAATCATCTTTTTAGTTCTTCTGTCAGAGGAGTGTGTGGTTGGGCTGGTTTAGTCTCCAGCTGTTCAGGGTGGGGTAGTGCTGGCTTCTGCTCCCAGTCTGGATTTGGCCATTCCCAGGAAGTGCTGCTGGTGTTGGGGAAACACTTCCCAAGGGTGTTTCAAGAATGGGCAGATGGATGTGGAGATTCCCTGTGGGAGGCTGTGCTGGGCAGTGCCCAGTCCCTCCGTGCCTGCCTTGGCTGGGAGAGGTCAATGGAGCTGCCAGAGCTGGGCACAGGGGAAGGGCAGCTTTGGCTTTGACTGGAATTGTTGGCTTTGGGAATGTTCCTGGTGTGGGCTGTCCTTGGATTGCTGATGTTCTTAGTTCTGCAGTGCTCTGTGTAGCTCCTGCTGCCAGGGAGTACCTGGGGATGTGGGGAATTCCTGCATTTCCTGCTCAGTATGGAGGGGAGTGGGGTAATACCAGCATGAGTTTTGTTAATAGGGCATTATTTTAGCAATGCATGTGTTTTCTGGTTAGTATTGTCAGTTTCTTCTTGCTAATATGGCTTTTCTTGCATCATTACACCCACTATTTGTGGTTAACATGGCATTTCTAGGGGTAATACTGGGTTTTTTTAACATCAGCATCTTTTGGCTAATAGGGGTTTTTGGGGTTAATACAGCATTTTGTTTTTCTAGTTCTAGTTTGTTGTAGTTGCTAGTACTGTCATTTTGGGGATAATGTGAACTTTTTTGGGGTAGTGCTGGCTTTTTTTTGTTAATCTGATGTGGTTTTGGCTAATGTGGAATTTTCAGTGGTGGAGCTGCAGGGAAACACTCCACAGCTCCCTGCCAGTGTGCCCGAGGAGCTTTGGGACTGGGCTGGATTTGTTGCCAAGCTCAGAGCTGGAGCAGAGTTTGTACCTGGCTGTGCTTGGGGAGAGGCAGCAGGGAATGTGCTGTAAATAAACCCTGGGAGTTGGAAAGGGAACAGGGCCCAGCAAAACTGCCCTGCAACACCAGCTGCTGGGAAGTGCAGGAGTGGGAGCAGGGGGAGGCTGCACTCCTAATCCCTGTGCAGTGCATGCCCCTCTGTCCTGTTTGAAGCAGTTTGCAAAGAGGGTGGAACGGGAAAATCAGTCCTGGAAATGCCCGGGATTGCCATGGGATCACTGCAGCCAGGGCACAGGCTGAGATGGGCTGGAACCCCAGCCATAATTAAGGGTGACACCTTAATTTTAGGGACACTGATGTTGTTTAGTGACACCTCCTTAGCTGTGGTGTCCCTGGAATGTTGGTGCCCTTGGCCCCCCTGGGGTTCTGGCAGGGTTTGGCCCTGCACAGTGCCGTGGGATTGGTGCTGAAGGATTCTGGTGGGATTGCTGCCCTCAGCAATGAGGGAGATGGAAAGTGATGGATGAGCTTTCAGTAATACCTGAATTCTGTTTTCCACATCTAGGAAGAAAATCGGATACATCCCAAAAATGTTTAACAAATCCTTTGGAACTCCGTTTGGAGGCAGCACCGGCTTTGGGACAACTTCAACTTTTGGGCAAAGTAAGTAAAATATCTACGGTGGTTTTTAATGAGGTGTCTTTTCCTGCAGTGCAGCTCAGAGAATCCCATGGGGTGGTGGTGCCTCGTGGGATGGAATTAGGGAGCTGCTGGGTGCTCCAGCTGGCCTGGATGAGGTTCAGGAGCCTGAGCCTTCACCCCTAACCAAGCTTTTAGTTTGGGCAGACAAGCGGGATTCCGCGTCTGCTGTGGAAACTTCCTTGTGCAGGCAGAGTGGCAAACGCAGCGCTTGGCAAGGTGGTGTGGCTGGGGTTTTTGGGCTGGAGCACATCAGCAGAGGGCTGTTGGGAAGGAAGAGCTGCGTGCCCTGAGGCTGTGGGGAGCCCCAGGGCTCAGCAGGCTGTGCTTGCAGATGCTGGCTTCGGCACGAGCAGCGGAGGAGCCTTCGGGACGTCGGCCTTCGGCTCCAACAACAACACCGGCAGCCTCTTCGGGAGCACGCAGACAAAGCCAGGTACTGCCAGGGAGAGGGAGCCCCGGCCAGGGACCCTCACACATGCTCCTGAACACCCTCCCAAGGCCCCAGCAGAGGAGGTTGTGAGGGATTAACAGCCTCTTTCTGTTTGCAGGAGGGTTGTTCGGGTCGACCACCTTCAACCAGCCAGCCACCTCCTCCACCAGCACTGGCTTTGGGTTTGGAACATCCACCGGCACGTCAAACAGCCTCTTCGGGACCACCAGCACCGGTGGAAGCCTCTTCTCGTCCCAGAATAATGCCTTTGCACAGAACAAACCAGCTGGCTTTGGGAGTGAGTGAAACTGGTGTCCCTGTGCTGTTGGATGGGAGAGCAGTGGGGGCTGGGGGGTTTCTCCTGGAGGATACAGTGATGTCCCTGTGCCCACAGCAGCCAGAGGGGAGCCCACATGCTCCTGAATCTGTAGCTGTTCCACCAGACCTAAATTTTACAATGAGTTGCCAAAGGTGGTTGGCTGGAATTTTTTATGCTGAAATCTCTTTTGGTGCTGTTTGATTTTAGGTTTTAATTCTGTGGCAAAGCAGTTACAGTTGGGTTTGTCTGTGGCAGGAGAAGACAGGGAATGCTGTTAAACTCTTCTGTAATTTCATGAGGCAGAAGCAACTGCTTGAAAACAGAAAAGGAGCCTCACTGATTCCTTTTATTGTGAAATTATTGTGTTATTTTCTTCCTACTTGTTGGGAGTAGAAGGAACCTGGCTGCGTGGTTTGTCTGGTGTTTCTGGTGTGTGAGTTAGGGACATTCTGCAGCACAGAACTGCATTAGCAGCACCATCAGCTTCCAGCTTTGCTGTCAAATTATTTTTCCCAGCTATTTTTTTTTCCATTTTCAAACCAAATTATTCTAGTTTGAATAAAGTATTAGGGTTTAAGTTTTAAGCTTTGAGTTTGTTTTAATACTGATGTTGTTATTTTTTATGCTTTATTCAGACTTTGGTACGAGCACCAGCAGTGGAGGGCTCTTCGGGACCACCAACACCACTTCCAACCCCTTTGGGAGCACTTCTGGCTCTCTCTTTGGCCCAACCAGCTTTACTGCTGCTCCCACTGGCACAACTATTAAATTTAATGTAAGTTCTGCTTTTTCTTCTTAGTCCAGCCCATTCCCTGGACAGGGAAGCACTCAGTTTTGCAGTTGTTTGTGTGATGTCTTGGTCACTGAGGTGGAGAAATGAGTTTGTGTGCAAGTGTTCTGAAATGATTTGTGAACATCCCCTCTCAACGCTGCAGAATTTCAGGCTTGCTGGGTTTAGAGCTGTGCTAACACTGAGGGAGTGAAGGAGCTCTTAAAGCCCAGCCTTCCCAGGAAGTGCCATGGAATTCAAGGTGATCCATGGCAAATGCTGGCAGCAGTAAGGCTTAGAGACATCTTGGGATGGGAGAGGAGGCAGCACAGCTCTCCTGAGCCAGCCTGGCTGTGGGAATGGGAGCTGGAAGGAGAGGAGTGGTGTCCTGTCTCCTCTGGACGAGTCCCCTTTAAGACAGGATTCAGTAACTGCTGCAAAGGTCTGTGGCAGTTGGACCTGGAGGGGCCCAGCAGAGAGGCCTGGAGGAACTGGGCTGACTGGGGCTGCTGGAGGAGGGACTCTTCCCCAAAAACTTGTTCATGCAGACCTGACCCCTCTTCATTGCCGGACTGGGCTGATGTAAGACTGAGGCTTTGGGGGTAGAGCTGTGGTGCTGATTTGTTCTTTCATAGCACTGCTAGAAAAGAGGATAGTGAAACTGATGCAAAGCTCCAGGATTTGTGTCGGAAGCTGAGGTACACTGCTTTAAAACTGAAACCAAAAGCAGTATTGCTGGGAGCTGTTTTGAGTGTTCCTGGTGTAAGTTCCACTGTTGGTTATCACTGAACACACCTGGGTGAGGTCCCAGCTGTACAAATAATGATGGAGTCATAAAACCATAAAATCACACAAGGTTTGGGTTGGGAGGACCTCACAGCCCACCCAGTGCCACCCCTGCCATGGCAGGGACACCTCCCACTGTCCCAGGCTGCTCCAAGTGTCCAACCTGGCCTTGGGCACTGCCAGGGATCCAGGGGCAGCCACAGCTGCTCTGGGCACCCTGTGCCAGGGCCTGCCCACCCTGCCAGGGAACAATTCCTGCCCCAGATCCCACCCAGCCCTGCCCTCTGGCACTGGGAGCCATTCCCTGCGTCCTGTCCCTGCAGCCCTTGTCCCCAGTCCCTCTGCAGCTCTCCTGGAGCCCCTCCAGGCCCTGCCAGGGGCTCTGAGCTCTCCCTGGAGCTTCTCCTCTCCAGGTGAGCACCCCCAGCTCTCCCAGCCTGGCTCCAGAGGGGCTCCAGCCCTGCAGCAGCTCCGTGGCTCCTCTGGCCTGGCTCCAGCAGCTCCAGGTGCTCCTGCAGTTGGGCCCCAGGGCTGGAGGCTCTGCAGGTGGGGTCTTGCCTGAGCACAGCAGTCACACAGAGCCTCAGGTGTGTGCAAGGTGTAGGATTTCCCAGGATGTGCAGGGAGTTGTGGCTGTGTTCCCCCAGGTGTGTCTGGATTTTAACCTGTCCCTTCCTCCCTTCCCGGCAGCCCCCAACGGGCACGGACACCATGGTGAAATCCGGCGTGAGCACCAACATCAACACCAAGCACCAGTGCATCACTGCCATGAAGGAGTACGAGAGCAAGTCCCTGGAGGTCAGTGCAGGGGGGCACAGCCTGACCCTGGGCCTTTCTGGGCCACAGTTACTGTGTGTGCTCATTAATGAAAATAGGAATGAGCCTTCAGTATCTGCGTCGCACACAAGGGGTGTCATCGAGTAAAACAATTAATGCAACGCCACGTTAATTGCAGTTGGGTTTAAATGCTTAATGCGGGTCTGGAAGAGCTGAAATTCCATCTTGTCAGAAGGACGTGAGATCCTGTTGGGAGCAGCCCTGCTCTGCAGAGATAACAGCTGGATCCCAGACAGAGCTCAGTTGTTTATTATAAACTTACATTCCCAAGGATTTAACCTGAGACCTTCCCATTTGGGCTGCTTTGTTTGACCCTTCAAAACAGATTGGTTGTAAGAAGATCTTAAAAAGGTCTGGCAAGTCAAACTGAAGCCCAAATGTGGTTCTAAGTTCAGGTCCCACTTTTGGTGCCCTCATTTTTAAAAATGTGGGTGTTGCAGCTTTTCTTGAGCATTCACCTTGGTGAAGATGGGTGCTGTGTGAGTGTGGGAGGGACACTTGCCTGCCCTTGTCCTGTGTAAAAAGATCTGGATTCTCCTCTAGGAACTCCGCTTGGAAGACTACCAGGCAAATAGGAAAGGGCCCACGAATCCTGTAGGAGCAGGAGCAACTGCTGGCTTGTTTGGCTCTTCCACTGCCACGTCCAGCACAGCCACAGGACTTTTTGGCTCTTCAACTACAGGCTTTTCCTATGGACAGAATAAAACTGCTTTTGGAACCAGTAAGTACTGCCTGGCCCTCCTGTGAGTGCACGTGCAAGTATTCTGTTAAACCATTTAAAATCCTGGGATGCAAAATGCTGAAACACTGCTGTGAGCTCAGAATTGTGCTGGTTTTATTGCCAACATCCACTGGTGGAGCTCCTTGCCATAGGAATCTGTTTTCTTACTTTCCCTTGGGAAAATTCAAACAGCAATTGGATTTTTATTACGTTTTGCAAACTGAAAAGTAAATAGATCATGGGATCCCAGAATGGTTTGGGTTGGAAGGGACCTTGAAGCTCAGCCAGTGAGGCCATGGCAGGGACACCTCCCACTGTCCCAGGCTGCTCCAAGCCCCAGTGTCCAACCTGGCCCTGGGCACTGCCAGGGATCCAGGGGCAGCCACAGCTGCTCTGGGCACCCTGTGCCAGCCCTGCCCACCCTCACAGGGTGGGATTTTTTCCTAATAATAGATGTTTGTGGAATTGGAACTGTAAGCAGGTCCAAATCCCCCAGGCTGTAGGAATGGAAGTGGTTGTTGGATGAGCAGAGATGGGACCCAGGGGGTGGCTGCAGCTGGGCCAGCAGGGATGGAGGGTGGATTTTAGGGCAAGGCTCTTCCCCCAGAGGTGCTGGCACTGCCCAGGATCCCCAGGGAATGGGCACGGCCCCGAGGGGCCAGGGGGGATTGCTGGGGCTCTGGGCAGGGACAGGGTGGGACTGGGTGATCCCTGTGACTCCCTCCAGCTCAGGACATTCTGTGACCATTTTTCCCGAGCGAATGCTGGCGTGTGGGATCTGCTGGGCTGGGTCTCTCACTCCCTGTTGGTGTCCCAGGTACCACCGGCTTTGGCACCAGCACCACCGGGGGGCTCTTTGGGCAGCAGTCCCAGACCACGAGCCTGTTCAACAAACCCTTTGGCCAGGCCACCACCACGCAGAACACGGGCTTCTCCTTCGGGGGCACCAGCACCCTGGGCCAGCCCAACACCAGCACCATGGTAAGGGCTGGGCACGGGGGCTGCAGCCTGGGGCTGTCCCACGGCTCCCTCCGAGCTGTGGTCAAAGCAGGACGCCGAGCTCCCTCCTGGCAGCTGCAGAGCAGTCAGCTGCTCACAAATCATGTACCCACTTTCCTCCTGAAGCAGCTTCTCTCTAGCAACTCCAGTGCTTCTGATGGTTTTCACACAGAGAGTGTCCTTCCGTGATTAACCTTGTATGGGAATTCACGTCCTGGGCTTTCTGCTGACAAATGAGCAACATTTGTGGGCTTTTGTGACAGAAAGATTCTATGTAGTTGTAACTCGTTGTATAACTAGAGGCTTTGGCTCCAGATGTCCTGTGTTCTTTGTGAATTTGTTGTGACTTCTCCCAGAAAACCTTGTGAAATGTTTCTTTTCCACCTCCCTTGCTCAAAGTGATGAGGAAATTCCAATATCCTTTAAATCGTGGAGCATAAGTTTTTCTTGGGTTTTTTTTTATTTTTTTTATTTATTTCCTTTTGGTAACTAATTTCTTGGAGAGGGACTAAAGCTTTTGGAATGCTCTTCACCCCTCCTCTTCCCCCAGCATGAGGGCAAACGTAGCATTGTTTTATTGCCTGATTGCATGTGTTGGAGCTGTTGTTGTCAGTGCCGGACTTGGAAAAGCCTGGGAGCATTACCTTAACCTGGTTCCTGTTTGTAGGGTCTCTTTGGGGTCACCCAGCCCTCGCAGCCTGGAGGCCTTTTTGGGACAGCTGCCAATACAAATGCTGGGACTGGATTTGGAACGGGAACTGGCCTTTTTGGACAAGCCAACACGGGATTTGGTGTTGGTGGTTCGGTATGTCTGTGCCTTTGTGATAAAGAGAGAAATCCAAGCAGAGCCCTGTTCCGGGTGCTGACCTTCACACAAGTTGTGTTAGCTTAGGAATTAAGATGTCTGAGGCACAAAAGTCAGGTGGTTGCTGCAAACTGGAGGATAAACAGGTGTAGTGGAGCCATTTTTTGAACGAGTGATGTGTGGAGTGATGAAAGCAGCAGGAGATGCTGAGATTCTCAGTCCCTGGGGGTGCCTCAGCACAGGGTTGGAAATACAGGTTGTAAGTTGTGATGGACCAAAACCAACCTTGGTTTTTGGTTCTGGTGGAGCAAAAATCACAGGATCACTGAGATTGGAAAGTCCCTTGAGTCTGACCCTAACAGCTGCTTTGGGGGGTCTTGCAGGTGGCTTGGGATTACCCCCACTCCTGGGAGGGCGGGCTGGGGGGGCTCAGCTGTGCTTGGCTTTCAGTTCTGCTGCCTTGCCTGCAGCCAAACACCATCACAATTCCTGTGGTATCAGCATCCCAGGTTTCCAAATTGCTGTTGTTTTCCTTTCAGACCCTGTTTGGGAACAAGCCTGCTGGATTTGGAGCCACCACGACCAGCGCTCCCTCGTTCGGTACCACCACGGGCGGGGGCCTCTTCGGTAACAAACCTGCTCTGAGTTCAGCAACCCCTACAAACCCTTCCCGTGGGGGGACAGGGGAAAAAAGGGTGGTTTCAATCATGTAAATCTGTACTGTGTGTACCACACACTGCAGAGAGCACGTGCTAAGTGTTGTAGTGTTGGAATTGTCAGGTGAGCGACAGCCCTGCCACAGGGGAGCATGCTGGGTTGTGCCTTGGCTCTTGGTGGGGCTCCCTGACTCAGGAAGTAGATGGTCAAGTGCCACTGTTTTGATGAGTCCTTTAGGGAATTTTCAGCCTGGGATGGCCAGGACAGCCCCTGGGGTCCCAGGAGCATGGGGAAGGGCATTCCCAGCAGGTCAGGCAGGGGATCCTGCCCCTCCGCTCAGCTCCAGGGAGGCTCATCTGGAGTGTCCTGGTCAGTTCTGGCCTCCACAGGCCAAGGAAGACCAGGAGCTACTGGAGAGGG
>VYXD01000737.1:17674-66007 GCA_013397195.1 Hylia prasina
CGCCCCGACCCCCCTCCCTGCCCACCGCCCCGGCCCCGGCCAAAGCCCAGCCGCCGGGAAGGCATCTTTCAGCCGAGAATTTTTTTTCTATGAATAAAATAAAACCAAAGCTTGTTAGGCAAAAATAAAACAAGTGTCCCCCCGAGTCCTGCGAGCGCTCCGGTGCGGCAGGGGCAGCCGGGGAGAGCCTGCTGGGGAGCGGGCTGGGGTTTCGTGTTCCCGGCTGGCGAGGGGGCTGCCGGCCCACAGGCAGCACCGGGGTGGAGCTGGAGGCCCCTTCTCCCCCGAGAGCCTCCCGTTTGTTAAGGGGGGACGTAGGGCGGTGGGGACCTGTACGGGGTCATGTTCTTCGGGCGGGAGCCTTTCCCCTCCATGGGTGCAGTGAAGGGGGGGGGAGGCTGGTAGGGCGGCGCGTTGGGGTCCTCGTCCCGCAGCGGAGTGTACTCCCCTATGGTGTCCTGGTTGAGCGGCGTGGTCTCCGGCATGCTCTGGTTGGGGTACTCTGGAGGGGGCAGTGGGGCTTTCTCCTCCTGGAGGATGAGGGGCATGCTGGAGGATGGTGGGGGCTTGGAGTCGTCCAGCTCGTCGGCGAAGATGATGGGCACGCCCTTCTTTATGAAGGTGGCCTGGTCTTCGATGGTCAGCTTGCCTTTCCTCTTCTTGCGGTAGCAGATCATGGCAATGATGCCAGCCACGAGGAGGATGGCAGCCACCACCACGGCAGGGATGACGGTGTGCAGGTACACATCGTCCTCGCTGCTCTTCTCAGGGTCTTTGCCTGCTGCCACCGTTGGCGTCGCCTCTGAGATCACCCTGCCATCCTTGGTCACGGGGACAAACTGGATGTGCCTGCAGCTGCCAGAACCGACCACAGACACATTCAGAGGCTTGAACTCGGGCTGCAGGACATTTGAGAAAGCTGGGCTCGGCCTGCCAGAGTCATCCGCAATTTTTTTGCTCAAAGTCCGGATCTGCTCCCGAGGGCAAGGCTCCAGGGGCAGTGTGTTGTTGGTCCACTCCACTACGATGGAGCCTTTGGCGATGTCCTGCACTGTGATTGTGCTGCTGTTCCTGTCGCCGAATGCCAGAGCCAGCTTCTTCACCAGCATGATCTTCTTATGGATGTCGTTCACCACCGCATTATGGTCCCCTTCCAGCCTGGCCTTGAACTTCACTGGAGACTTGTCCCCATGTGGGCGTTTGTGGACATGGATTTCAAAAGCATCCACGGCAAAAAGCCCGCCCTTGTCGGTGGCATACATGAAATACTCATGCTTCCCAATGTGGTTGTGGTCTGGCATGCCATACATGAGCTGGCTGGTGCTGTTGAACTGCACCCACGAATTCTCCTTGATCATCTGCTGCTCCTTCAGCTTCAAGGTCAGCTGCAGCTTGTCAGTGGTGGTGTCTTCCTTGTCGTAGAAGGTATCCGACGGTATCTTAACCTCAAAGTACGTGCCCTCCCACGCGTCCACCCTGTCGATGTGGTTTGTCAGCTTGGGCGGCTCGTTCGGCTCCCAGGGCCGGGGCAGCCCGCTGGCTGTGGTGCGCACGCGGGACGGCGGAGAGGCCGTTGTCAGCTTGGAGATGGGGGATCTGGTTGTGCTGGGAGGCTTCGTGGGACGAGGCGTTTTGGGCCTTCGAGTAGGCCTTCGTGTTATTGCCGTGGAGGAATCTGTCGTGGACGGTGTGGCTGGCTTCAGGGTGGAGACTCTCGGTTTCTTGGTGGTAGTTGAGGGCGGTGTGATCATTGCTGTGGGCTCTACATACCCAGGCATGGTAGGGCGGATCGGCACAGAGGCTGTGCCCGTGCCTTCTGCTACCCTGGTTGGCTGGATCGGCCCCAGTGTGGGCGTCTGGACAATGGGGCCTCTGGTTCTGATGGTGACTGTTGGCTTCCTCGGCAGTGGAATGGGCTCCCGGGCAGGGGGTGCCGTTGTTTCTGTGGGAGGTGCGATGGCGGGTGATGTTGGGGTGGGGACAATCCTGGTGGGTGGCTCTTGTGTGGCAGTGGTGGGCGGCCCGATGGCAGTCAAAGGCGTAGGGGTGGCGTTGATCTGCCGCCGCATCCTCTTTGGGAGGTGAGGTTTCTTGTTAGCAATGTGCCAGCCAACAACAGGGTAGCCAAGGCGGGCAGACATGGTTCCTTCCTTAGCTGGAGCCTCAACCTTGCTGATGTTGGGGACACTGTTTTGGCTCAGGGAGCATCCCAGTTTCCATGAGAGTAAGGCCCCATTTTCCACCACCTTCTTTGCATTTCCTGGTCCAGCCATGAAGGCTGACATGTCAAAGAGTCTGTTATTTACAACAGGAACCAACTTCATGTTGTTAAGTTCCACCTCTGAAAAGCTTCTCATTCTGTTTAAGAGTTCAATCCTCTGCTTTGGTGTCATTTTTGTTAAGTCGGCATCCAAAATGACAGTCAGGATAGTGACTGGCTCTTCTGAGCCACACACGAAGGGCGCTGTGTCACTTGTGTCTTGGACGGCCACTCGCACCGACTGAGGCTCGTTGTGGTCTTCTTGGTGCACCTCAACGGAGAAGACGTTTGTGGTCTGCGGGACATAGCTCCCATTTGGGAAGGGCTGCAGAGTGGTCACCGAGATGTAGTGGACACCCTTGTCCGTGTCAAGGGGCAGCCCTTCCAGGGAGCTGCTCTCCGCATTCCAGTGCAACCAAGAAGGCAAGGAGTCCTTCCCAGCTTCAGAGATCTAACAAACAAACAAACAAACAAAAAAGCAAGCTTTTAGAAGTACAACATTAGGACAGGTTCTATCAGCAGTAGCACTTAATTTCAAGGATTAAAGAAAAAATCTGAAATGTTACAACTGGGGAAGGAACATCCTGGCCAGAGCACGGCAGGCTTTGCCTCCTTCTCCACATGTTGGCAAGGACGAGCTCTGCAGGGTGCACTGGACCCAAAAGACTTAAGGAGCCACAAGAGGTCATAAAGTCCCACAAGGCCCCCTTGCCTGCAAGTGCTCCAACACTTGCTGTGCAACTGCCAAGCACAAGTGGTTCATTTTCTGAGGGCAGACGGCGAGTTTACGTCATGGGGACAGTGACAAAGCTGAGGGCGATGTTATGCTGCACAGCAGAGCTGATCCAACAACTGCCCTCTTCCCACTCCTTCCTCTCTCAGCTTGGCCATCTTGCTCCTTTCCTCACCCCATCACACCCTGCCCGCCCTACATACATCAAGCCTACTGCTCCAGCAGCTCAGCAGAACGAGTATTTCTCCACTTACTTTCAGTTTGTCCCACTGTCCCCAGAGCCAGGATGACCCAGAGGGGCCTGGCCAACTGCGGTTCTGAGTCCCTGGCCTGGCTGAGGTACACTAGCTCTCAACAAGCAGCAGGAAATCCTGAGAGCTACATGGTGTTGTCCTGCTTTGCCAGAAGAATAGCAGCTGAGGACAGAGGAAGGAGCAGACCCAATGTAATGGCCAGTGTGGCCAGGCAGGAATGTGACACACGGGCTGGGGAATTGCTGGACATGGCACAGGACAGCATGCCTGTCTGGCTTCACCCCCAGGCTAGCTAAAAATGAAGGATCTCACTTTCACATAACTTGCTGCTGCAAGAGAAGCCTTTGTCTGAGAGCACAGAAACCTCAGGACTCCAACACACTCTTTACTACCTCTTCCAGCCCTTGGGACTCTGTCTCCTCCCCTGGGTTGTAGCTGAGGGTGGGTGCAAACTCCCAAGCCCCCCCCAGTTCCTGGCAGCTGACATCCGTCTGCTCTACAGCAGTTTGCGGATCACGCGGCACAGTGGAACCGCTTGGACTGCTCGGTGGAAGGGGTGAGGCTGCCAGCTCGGTGGGCTGTGACATTTCCCGGGGCTGTAGGTACTCCAGAGTGAGTAACCTGAGCTTCATCACCTCTCAGGCCTGGAGGCGTTTGGCAAGTGTTCTAGTGGGGCTTTCCAGAACTCCACGAGGCATCTCCCCCTGACACTCAAAGCAAACAGGATACTTTGGGGCTCATGGAAACGCATTTAGCAGCCACTGCAGTCCCATACAGAGCCAGGCTCTAGCTCTCCTACTGAAAGGGTGCTTTGGTTCTCTGCAGTTCTGTAAAGCTTATACATATTTCATAATTTACCCAAATGCAAAGCTGGGAGAGGAGCTTTGCAAGGAAACCCGCCTGGCAGGAGCATTCCTGCATCCAGTAGCAGGTACAGAGCTGGATTAGCCAAGACTGCAGGTCCTGATGGGGAAAGCCCCTGGACAGACGAGGAAGGATGCTTGGTGCTGCAGGGCTGGGCACACTGTGAGTCCTGGGTGCCACTCCCACTCCCTGGCTGCGGGCAGGATTCAGGCAGCTCCCTGGGGCTCACCCCCACACTGTGGGTTTCAACACACTGAAGGGTCTGGATGCACAGCTCTGCCAGGATAATGCAGGACCCAAAAGCCTTTTGGCAAGAGCAGCACATAAAAGCTTTTGTGCAAGAGCTGCAGAGGATTTCAACCACGATCACACAGGCAACACCCTTGTTCCTCTCCTCCGTGAAGGACCAGCCCCACTTTCAGCCAGCCTGGACAAGCTGGAGAGCACATCATGAGCCACATGCTGGGTACAGCTTACAGAGCAGACTTTAAAGCTCTCAGCTTTAGTTAACTCCTCACCAGCCATATCCCAGAGCAGAGAATTCAGATTCCTGCTCACAACAGCTGGAGGAAGCTGTCCCAAGGGCCCTATACCTCAATATATGCCACCACACACCAACATGTGAGCAACCTTCCCCTGGGCCTTGCTGTCTGCCTACCCACGTGTCTGGCAGGGACAGGGCAGGGCTGTGGCTGCATTCACTCCTCCTCCACTGCAAGAACAGGAGCTGCTTTTAGCTCAGACATCCCAAAGGAAAGGCAGCCCTTCACCTGAGCTGGGCACAGGGAGCCAAGCCTCGCTCCCGCAGGAACAAAGGAACGAATTGTCCTTCCTTGGCATTTTTTCTGCGAAGAGAGAACAAAGGCAGGGTTTGCTCCTGCCCAGCCAGAAGCACTGACCTGCCCCCATCTTCCTTTTAAAAAGTGTCATTTCATACACCCTCTAAAAACTGAGATGTCAGGACACTGCCCAGTGCAGTAAAGCATTTACAGTAGCACTTACAGGAGCTGGATGGTTCCACTCTTTATCCTCTTGTGCCAAAATTAGCCACTAACCTGCCCACTGTGGAGAATGGAGGGCTGGGATGGGCACACATAAGGAACAGAAACATAGGGAGCCAGGACAAAGCCACAGCATTATTGAGGCTTACACAACCACGAAGAATAAAAACTTTAATAGCGAATGGTTAAATTCATTCTGAATGTGTAATTTTAGGCTACATTTGGAACAAATCTTCCCCTTCTGTGCACTCTGCAAAAGCCCTTAATTACAGGATCACGCACTCCACACAGCTTTCCTGAGAGTTGGGGTTTTCTGATGCTGCCTCCTCCCTGGGCATGGCATGACTTGAAGAGGAGACCTACAAGCAGTACTTTACCCAGTCTCATGTCACAAGGTGATTCTTTTTTCAATCATGTCTGCTCCTACTTTTGACAGCCAAACTCACTTCAGAAAGGTGGCTGACCCCACACACAGAAGGAGGATGGCAAGGGAGGCACAAACCAGTCTGAATATTCCTGCTTGGAAAACCATTTTTAACCTACAGTTTACATGCAGGGCCCATGCTAGAAAAGGAAACTGCAGCTGGACAGATTCACACCAAAAACTAGGCTCTCCTGAAAAACAAAAACAGGCCAAACCATCACTGACTGGGATGACTTGTTCTAGCAGGGATGTGACAGTTGCAGAACATTTATAAACCCACTTAAACTTGATTTAAAATGAGCTGAGCTAGTTCAGCTGTACTCAGCCTGCGAGGAAATGTGGACTGTTTCTAAAGGCTCTGCAAGAGATGATTAAGAAAATCAAATTTATATGGATTAGTCCTATGAAGCCTGTGCCTCCCCTAGGAAATCTTTTAGAAGGCAACAAGTCACAAGCATTCCATGTCTCTGCACTGCTTTAAACACAACAACTGACCTGATAGTAGAAATCACCCATGTTCATGTGACAAAGGAAGAGCCCAGAAATATTAGAGTAGATAAATAATGCTGTTATCATGATGGATAAAAAGACTTGCTCCTAAATAAAGGCTGAGCAGCAGAACCCTCAGCATGGGTCTGTCCTGTCCATTGCCACTGCTGTGTTTGCAGTGGTGCAAAACTGGGAGGAGGGAGACCTGGACTCTGTTCTAGCAATATTTCCTTCAGATATTGCTTCAAAGGGTATTTGTTAAGGCTACACGTAGTTAATGATTTGGGATCTCTAGTTTTCATGTTAAAGGTTTCCCAGTTTTCTATGTATGCAGTATCAGCCTTAAGCCCTGCCATTTCCCTCAAGGGGTCTGGTTTCAAATTAAGTCTTCTGTTGCCCAAGTTCAAAAAAAAAGCTTGTCTTTGTTTTCCCATTATTTGAGATAATTGTAAATGAATGCTTATTGGCTAAAGATTACACAAGCCTGGCAGTGTATTGAAGACCATTAAAAAATAAGCCATGATTGTGATTTAAAATACATACAGTGAGTGGTCTGGCTGGTTTTGAAGACCTTGTTCACAAAATCCTTTCAGATAGACATGGCCTGTTATTTTTAGGCCAGCCAAGAGCGGTCAGCTCATGAAAGAAGATAGCTCAGTTTGATTTGTTTTTTTAAACTTGGATCTGAAAGCCCTGTAGCCAACAAGACAGAGATAAGCAAAAGAGCAGTGAGCAAAACTTCTGCCTCGAGGGAATTCAGGCAAAAACTGCATTCTTGCCTACAAGAGTGCCCTTTAAGCCTCCAGGTATTTAGTCCTCCTCCTTCTCCTGATAAATCCCTCAAAAAGGAGGCAGTAAACCCTTTGCCATGAGACAGGTACCATTGGATCCTGCCACAGGTCTCCACTATGGCACACCATTATGAAGTCTTCCCAGTCCTGGAAGTATCTGATGGGATCTCCCCTGTCTGTGCTGACAGACCTTCACATGGGCAGCAGCAGCTGGGAGTCAGCTCCTTCCAAACCAGCCCTAAAAACTCCCCAACTGCTTTTGGGCAGAGTCAGTATGGACAGTCCTGCAGCTCTGCCAGATCTCCCACTGCCCCCTTCCCCTCCCTGTATCCAGCAGCTGCTCAGAGACAGACCCTGTGCCAGGTTTTTATCTGGGGTGTAATTACTGATGACAATTTACTGTAGCCAGACTCTTTGAGCATCACCCCAACACGCATGGCCAGCAATGAGGAACATCCCAGCTGGGCCCTCCAGAAGGTGAGCTGAGCTGTGCCCAACCAACTGACCCAGCCAGTATCACACCAAGTCTGCATGCTCAGCCTTCTGCAAGCAATTAACCAGCAGGCAGGGGAAGAAAATGGAAATTCAAATGCAATTCAAATGCAAATATAACTGCAGAGAAAGAGTCAAGCCTAAGCTGTTTGCCTAAGCCCAAGCTTCATCTTAACCCCCTGCTAATACTGCAGCATGGGCAGTGCTGGCAGCAGAAGCAACAGGCAGCCTCAGCCCTGAATCAGATCCATGGGCAGGCAGATTCCCATTGCCTTGTCCCACACAAGTGTGGGGAGCGACACTGTGGAAGGGACTGTGATACCTGCCAGGGCTTTGGGGTATCCTCAGCAGACACTGCTCCTTGGGCTGCTGTGTACCTTGCACAAAAGGCCCAGGAACTCATGGACAAAAACAAGCTGCTCCAGGACATTTCATGCAGATGCTTCTGCCCCTGGAACTCTAAAAATAGCCCAGAGACTTGTCTGGCTTTCAGAAGTACATCAGCCTCAGTGACCCGAGCCTTCATTACCAGCTGGAGCTCACCACCTCTGTTCAGAGACCAAAAGCTACACAAGAACAGCCGGTAATTGGTGCTTCCTTTGTGCACAGGTAGGTCAGGATGGTTGAACTAACCCCACATTTTTGCTGGTCCCAGCCAAAGCCCTGCAAAGCCCTTCCTGTATGTCTCTATGCATTGAAGCTGTTGCTTTAGAAAAACAAATCAAACCCAGCCCAGAAAGCTGAGCTAAGGGGGAGTAAGGCTTGCAGAGGGCACATCACCGGTCCTGGCCCTCATCTTCAAGTTCAAACTCCAGCCTCTGAAGGACTGGGTGGCAAAGCTTTTATGTGCTCACGAAAATCTGAATGAGAAGTTTACGTGTCTCCTGCTAATCTGCATTTTCCAGCCATTCAAGGAGTGAGTGAAGCCTCACGCACAGAAAGGAGCCCCCCTCCTCTGCGGATGTGGGTTACAGGGCTGTGCTGTGGGCTCAGCCTGCCTTTTACACGAGCTGGGCTTTGTCTGGCCAGCTTCTTTACCATCAGTAAAATGGCTCTGCAACGGTGCAGGCTGAGTGGCTACGCCCAGCTCATGCCACCCTCGCATACTCCTGCCATGACGGCTTCTTTTCCAGATGCGCCTCTGTGTTGGCTATAAGGACACCATTCAGCGTCCCACTCTGCCTGGGCAAGGGAACACAACAGCTGTTTCACTGGGAGGTCACTACAAAACATTGAGTGTCCCAAGAAATCCTCCTTTCATCGGTCCATGCAAGCAGCTTGGAAGGATTTGTTTAGCCTTATTGTTGGAGCGGGAAGGCGCAGCCCGCCCGCGCCAGGGCTGGGGTCAGCATGGGCTGCCCACACCCCGCTCTATCCCTTGTCCAGGGGGTGAGCATGGGGCAGGAAAAGCCTCAAACAGCTTTTAAAAAAAAAGTTTGGTCAGGCTCTTCTTTCAGCATGACTTTTTATAAGCGAAAGGCCAAAGGGAAGCAAAAATACCACAAAGCAGGGATGCCAAGTGCTGGGGGTTTAGTGCTGCCACTGCACAGCTAACCAGCCCTGGCAATTTATTCCTGCCATCAGCAGATTGCTGGAAAGCTGGCTTTCAAGAGCATGACGAGGAAAGGCAGACCGGATCTTGCAGTCTCAGGTCTGCTCCTTCACAGGATTCTAATTATCGTCACACTCCTCTGTCTCCCTGGATGCTCAGAGCAACAACCTGTAAGAGCAGGACAAAACAAGGAACTTCCCAGCCCGTCTGAAAAGCGAGTTTATAATTAGATTGAGTCACATTTTCCACTCCTCCAAATTCAGAGCTTGTTACTAAGCGTGCACTGAAAATGCCAAATTCTCTGACTCGGTCTGGGTCTAGCTGCAGGAAGAAGATAAGCGTCCCCCTCGGCCTCCCTGCAGGAATCTTATCAGCTCATCTTATTGCTCCGATTTCGTGGCAACCAAGCAAAGCCCTGCCCAAGTTTTCTCCTTTGCCTGGACCTGTTCCAGGCACTGCCATTCATCCCAGTGTGCTGTCCTGTAAATAGTGGCTGTTGCTGCATCTCCCAGTTAGTCCAAGAAAACCGAGGACCCCAGGGAGGAGGTGAAGCTCAAATGCCTTGACACAGAGAGCCTTTTAAGATACCCAGTTTGATGACACAGCCCCTTGGGAGTGCTCTTTGCTTCTCTTCTTCCTCTGAGAAATGCCACTTTAATAAACTTCACATTCAGTTAAAATGCTTTGAAATGAAGATCATTGCAAGAGGGAAAAAAAGTCAGCATTTTGTGGTTTTCTTCCCTGAAAGCCACTGTGTCCTGGCACTGCAGGCTGGCTGCCAACATCTAGCCCTTGGCTTTGGGGTTGGAGCAGGATTGAGGTGAACAGCACAGCCCTGACAGTAGATACCCAAGTCAGGACTCCTGCAACCCAATCTCTGTGGATCCTGTTTATAAATCAAGGTCCCTGAAATCTGATGAGAGCAAAGCTGTTCAGTAAAAGCCACTTCAGCAGATGGTAAATAGAACAACCATTGGAAACTCAAGGCTCCTGCTTGGAAAGTTGTGGTGGACTTGGCAATGCTGGGTTAATGGTTGGGCTGGATAATCTAAAAGGTATTTTCCAACTTAAACAACTCTGTGATTCTATGAAAGCAAGACTCCTTTTTTTTCCCAGATGGATATCCAGTCTCTGATAACCTCCAAACCCACTCCATAGCCATGCTGTGTATTTCATCTGAGTGAATTCTGTTCTAATCACTTTCCCACCAGCTATGTTTACTTACAGAGACAGCTTCTCAGGGTCTCTGCTATGTGTTTTACCTGTTTTCCCAACAAAGCCCTGCACTTCAAACCTAAAAATAATAAGGGGCTAAGACACACCTGGGAATGCTCACCTGTGTCCACCTGAGCTCCTCAGCATTGGCTACAAACCCATGCAGATCTGCTCTGTGGGATCCATCCCACACCGAACACTACCAGGACTGAAGGCAGGCCAGCAGCTTTACCTGACCTTCAAGGAAGAAACAAGCAAATCTCCTGCTCTGGCAGGGATGTGCCTTGGGAAGCAGCACACACCAGGAGTTTTTCTCCTTCCAGCATGCTTTATAGATCCATCTTTAAATAAAAGTTATTTAACAGTGTCTCTATGTATTGTGCATTTAGGATATTTAACAGCGTCTCTATGTATATGCATTTAGGATATCAGGCTGTGCAAGAGCTCAATTCCTTGAGGGTATTTTGTCCTGGTGGGGATAGCACACCTTGGCTGGTGGGATGAGTGGAGAGCCATGTTTGGCAACAGCCACCACCCCAAATCAAGCACCTCACCTTTTGTCCTCTTCTGCGACTCAACAACTGAAAGCAGCAAAAACTACAGACCTGGACGTTTCAGCTGATGGGAAGATGTCCAAACCAAAGCAAAGCAGACATGGAAAAGCAAACGATGGTAGGATATATCAAGCAACGTTATTTATAGAAGAGAAAAGGAAGTTTTGATGCTTTTATAAAAGGTTCTGGTAAAATTTCATCTGGAATGTTTTGTAATGCTGTGGTCATGCAAACATAAGAAAAATAAACTCAAACTGGAGGAGGTGCAGAAGACAGCTGCAAAGCTGAGGGGAAGGAAAGAAAGCTTATTTTATGAGAAAGACTAAAGAGGTTGGCTTGTTTAACCTAATAAAATCAAGATGGGGAATAAGCCTGTCACCTATAAATACATAAGGGAAGTAAATATTATGAAGGTAGAATTTATTTAGGCTAAAGGGCAGCATATAAATATTTCTAGCCATCTCTAAATTTAGGCTAGAAGCTGCATTTTTAATCAGAGCAGCCAAATTTGGGAGTAGCTTCAAAGAGAAGTGGCAGGAACAGGAAATTCAACTGGTCTTTGACCAGAACATGTGTTCTTTGACAGCTGAGAGGTAACAGGTCAGACTCCACCCAGTCCTCAGTGGAAATGGGGTTCAGGAGATGATGACTGGTGAAGGTACCAGCACTAATGCCCATGTTTACTCTGTCCTAGCCAGCATTTGCCAGGAGCCAGTGGGAGCCAGTGGCAACCCACTCACACATTGTGTGGCAAGGGGACTGTACGATACGGGGAAATTGGGTGTTTTAACCCAAACTGTGTAAAAACACTGGTGTTTTGGTGTCAAATATGACAGAAAGGGCTGCAAGATGCCTTTCAGGAAGGCACAGCGAGGAATTTCAATTTCCAGCCACCTCCAGACAGCAGGAGAGCAGTTTTACAGCCAGATGCCCTGCTGTAGTGAGGAAGCTAGAGGACATCATACTGCCTGACCAAGCCACTTGCTTGGGAACACAAGGCACAGGGGAAGGGCATTACCACAGCCCCAATGCCTTGCAGGCAGCTGGCTCTGAGCCATGTGGAAACACACTCTGAGATTATGACACGTGGTAGTTTTTTACATCTTTCCTCTGCAGCTTGTGCACATTCAAATAAACTCGCTTTTGTCCTTAGCCATAAAACTCTCACCTGTTGTTCAGCAGCTTTTGGGGGCGGCAGGGAAAGGCTGGAGATTGTTCCCAGGAGCACACACCTGACTGTGCAGGAGTGCGTGCCTGCGGGGCACTCCTCCAGCACGCTGCAAATGCCTGGCGTTGTTTCCATCCCACAACCGAGTTTGCAGAGAAAAGTATTTTGTCTACAGCTGGCTGGAATCCGCTAACAAGCAGGGAGAGGATCTGAGAAGGAGCTTCAAGGCAATCCTCACCACAATCCTAGAAATAATCTGTGCAAATCATCTAGAAATGAAGCAATCGCACTTTCTCCAGGCTCCAGTGGGAGTCAGAGGACAGAAACTGTCAGCATCTTTTTAAAATAAAAAATTGTAGACTTTTTTTTTTGAAATTTAAGAGGGAAAAATAGAGGTAACCATATCTCATTGTAAACCCTGCCCCATCTCAGAAGGCACAGCCCTTATTCTTTCTTAGCAGGGTTTAAGTATGCCAGAGACTAAGATTCAGAAGTGTTATGCTCCAGCTGAGAAATGCCAGGCAGCCTGAGAAAAAGGCCAGAGCAATCTGTTCTGAAACTTACCAGTACAACAAAAATGCACCCTAGCACCCAAAATTGCCTACGCAGTTCTCACTAGCCAGGAATCAAATCCCCACAGCAAAGGTCAGCTGTGCTCAGCAGCCAACATGCATTCTCCACAAGGAGAGCCCTTCCAGAGACAGCAGCTAAGTGAGAGCCTGCTGCATTTTTAAAATCAATTTCAAGGTGAACAGATGCAACATGTGCTGGGGTAAACCCAGGGATAAGCATGAAAATCACTCCCAGAGTTTGTTGAACTACACACAACCAACAGCTGCTGGATCCTGCTGCAGCCCAGTCCATTCCAGGCTCTCCAGACATGTTGGTGTTGGTCAACATATCTGCATGGCAGAGGTATAATTTGAAGCCATCAGGTGGGTTGGAAATAATCCATCAGTATTTTCCTGCAGCTACTTGAGCTGTCACAGATGAATTTTGTGCCAGGAAAAGACGACAGAGGAAGTTGTGGTGTTATATAAATATTGACACTTATTCTTGCCATCAAAGCAGCTATTAGACAACACCAGAACAAGCCACTCAGATGCAAAATCCCAAACCAAAGTTGTCATTTCTGTAACATGAGATCTAGGGCTCACCACAGGCTCTGGCAGCCCAGTGCTGTACAGGTGCCCTGTGCTCTGAGCACAGGCTGTGGGTGAGGCCAGGCAGGGCCCTCAGCCATGGTCAGCTCAGAGTCACTGAGACCAGCCTGGCCCCTTCCCTGACTCCTCTGGCCAGGGGCTCACCCACTGCCCTCCTCCCCCTGTCTGACCCTCTGTCCATAACAGCTGCATTCTTCAGATTTTCTGCCCACCCTGGCACATCGTGGCCCAGCACCCTCTCTGGAGCCAGCAGGATCACACATCAGGACTGGGATAACTGTGTGACTGTACACAGAGCTAAACCAAACCTGCCTCCAAGGAGAAACTGAGATGTCAGACTCGCTCCTGACTTGCTCTCCATCTCCCTCTGATCTTCCAAGACACACCAGAAACTTGTCTTTTTATAATGCTTTATAATGCTCTTTGAAAAGAAATCCTGAGGCTAGAAGGCAGTTCTGTTTTTCAAGAAGAGAATTTTCTGAATTCCACATGATCCAAGCAAAACCCTTCCAGAAAAGGACTAACAATGAGCACACCTGTGTTTGGCCATGTCCCTGCCTTCCTCTGGGCTATTCTAACCCTCTCCTGCACTCAGGACTGATTCCAAAACTCAGTTTTCAGGTTCTTGCAGTGCCAGTGGCATGAGTTTAAGTCAGGTAAGGGGAAAGGCTACTATCTTTCCCAAGGGCACTTAGGGGCAAGGTCAGGAGAGACAGTGTCACAGACAGCCCAAAGCCCCGTTGGCAGGACAGGGTCTGTTTGTCTGGCAATGTTTTGTTACCACAGTGAAGCAAACTCTCCAAGCCTGAGCAGCACTCCCAGAGAATCTGTGGCTCCCCAGATCCCACAGCAACATCTCCTCATGAATGTGCCCATCGTTCCAGGGGCAGAGTATTTCATAGTTTAAATACAGCCAACAAACCCAATTAGTCATCCCTGAGAAGTCTTCTCTGTTACAAAAGAGAGAAACTTTGCAATGACGTGAGACAATTTTTTTTATAAAAATCCTTCTTCTGTAGTCCTACAAAACTGTAAGGCTGCTTCCCAGCCACCCTCATGACCCAGTGCATTAGTGGGGTGACTCGCTCGATCCCACATGAATACAGCTAAAAACGATCCTTGGGGAATGGTGTTTCTCACCTGCACAACTTCTCCATTGGAAGCAATTAAATCTGTGGGGATGGAGACTCTGAAGTAGCGTCCCACCACGGCGGAGCTGTCGGGTATGCCCACCACAGCCGGCACAGTCTCCCGCAGGTCCGAGAGCACCGAGTGCATGGAGGCCTCCAGCTGGTTCTCCCAGTCCCGAACCACTTCTGCCGGCTCGCTGGGCCAGTGGCAATGAGCAGAGGCTGCCAGCAGCAGCACGGGGAGCCAAGTCCTCCCCAGGACAGGGGGCTGCAGTAGGCATCCAACAGTCATTCTTCCCAGCAGCCTTGGCAACGGTGCTCCAGCTAGAAAGGGGACCACAGGGAATCTGCAGGCACCACAGCAGAGGCAGGGGATCCACCAGTCTGTCACAGCAGCCTCATCCTAGGAGTCCTGGGAACCTGGTTAGACATAGGAAATCCAATCAGCACATTAATTAAAATACTCAAGCCAGCCAGTCAATTTACAGTGACCTTGCAAGGGGCAGAGGGCTACTGGCCATGTTACTCTCTGTGCCTCAGCTTTTGATTTAACTGCAAGTACCACAACCATTAGAGAGCACAAGAGCTTCTAAGCTCCTCTTCTGACATACACCATCTCCAAAGAAACAAGATCCTCCTGCTTTTCCATGCACACAGCCATGTTTCTGCTGCTCTGGAGATACAGCATCCTGAGATAGCCAGAGGTGGGGAGATACAACTGAGACTGAGCACAACAATAATAGTTGACCTTTCCAGGCGAGCTGAAGCCAGGCTGGAATATCACTGGATTTAAATGCCAGTTACCCAGTAGGAAAGATAACAAGAAACCTTTGGAAGTCCAAAGCTGCCATCCTAATGGCTTGATACATGACAGATGCTTTTGCTCCCCTGATCCATAAGCCTGGTTTTCAAGCCAGGTCTCCTCACAGATCCAGCTTTTTGTATTAGTGTGTTCATTGTTGATCTGGAAGCCCGCAACACACAGCCCCAAATCAGATTGGAGTGAGCTATTCATACACAGTGTTTCATGCTGCAATCCAGCTCTCTCCTGCTTGCACAGCCCACCTGTCCCCATACTCTGCCAAGACACATCTCCAGCTCTCCCTCACTTTGTTGTTTTGTTCTTTCAATTCCTCCCCATAATTCCCACCTCCCTGCTTCCCTGGATCTCTTTTTTCTCTTTTGTTCCTTTGGCCATCGTTTCTCCTTTGCTTCCCCAGCTACTTCTCCCTCCAGACTGCACTCAGCCATGGCAGTCACAGATCTGTGCCATCATGATCCTCTTCACAGACTGCTTGCAGACCACTGGATTCGTGGAACAGGACAGAGACATTTGGGACCCGAAGGAAATTGTACCGCTCACTCTGGTATCCCAGTTTGCAGCCAGCACAGCTCCTGATAATTAATCTGCAGTAATGAGTGGAATGGTGGGTTACACAGGATGGCAGGACAGACACACAGATCAAGCAGTTGCTCAGTGCCAGGAGCACACAAGACTGGGTTCCTTAATGCCGTGAACCAAATCCTTTTTCCCAAACTGAGAGAAGTGGCTCCAAATTCCCAGAGCAAACCAGCACAGCCTCTAACCACTGGCTCCCAGTCTGATTTATTTTAGCCTGCTCTGTCTGCACTATATTGATGTACATCAGGCTGTCCTAAGAGACCCTGGAGCCAGTCTGTGTGGGAAGGGAAATCCCACTGCTTCTTGCCCTTGCAGAGCTCCGGGAGCGCCATGACAGGGCTCAGCTGCCCACTGTGCTGTGGCCAGGCAGGGTGTATTGCCCTCCAGAGGCTTGCAGAAGCAGGCAGAGGGTCTGCCCATGCAGGAACCCAAGCCCAAGGCTACCACAGGACACTCTGGGAGCAACAGGAGATAAGGTTTGGTGGCTCACCCTAAAGCCTGAGCTCTAGAGAAGCTGAGAGGCAGCGTGTAAGGACCTGCACATCTGCACCACTCGATGGGCCTTTCCCAACAAACCCCACACAGAGAAGGGTGACACCTCCCACCCCAAGGTAATGGACCCAGGGCACAGCAGCCAGCACAGAGGGCTGTGGGTAGTAGGAATTAGGAGCTGAATGCAATAACCTCTGGCTACAGGATCCACGAGGCAGATACCTGATCTGACCGCTGTTCTGTGGAGAACCTGTCACAAGTGAAAGGCAGAAGAGACAGCAGAGGCAGGATAACATTGCTGGGAACCACAAGACAGATGGGAGGATGGCTGGTAAGAAGGTCAGTGCCACAAAAAAGCCCACTCCCTGCTGCTCTTGTGCTTCCAACTGTCTGAGCTGACTGGGAGGGGAATATACCAGATGAAACAAGAAAGAAGGCAAAGCCAGGCTCTTCCCAAAGGCAAAGTAACACAGACCCATAGAATCTGCTGAGTTGTAAGGGACCCATTAGGATGATCAAGTCTAACTCCTGGCGCTGCACAAGACACCCCAAGAATCCCACCACGTGCCTGAGAGCCTTGCCCCAATGCTTCTTGAGCTCTGTCAGCCTTGGGGATGTGGCCATTCCTTGGGGAGCCCATTCAGTGCCCCACCACCCTTGGGGTGAAAAACCACCAGCACAGGATGATCTTCACCCAGAGAGTGCCTGAGCTGCTTCTGCAGAGTTTATCCTCAGAAAGTGGCTGCTAGGTAAGGACAAGTCATAATCCGTATAGGGCACATCTCTCCCACCAGCTCCCTGCGTGGTCAGAGGAGGATCTGAATCACACTGCAGTTGGTTTCAGATAAGCACAGAGTCATTTCAGCAGGTATATGAGTACCACAGTAGATGTCTGGTGGAGAATATTCAACAGGCCATGTGAATGAACTACAGAGATGACGCAGACAGCTGCAAGAGGTCCTGAGGAAGTCACTGCTCATCATAGTGGGCAATCAGGGGACTCTGTCGCTGCACAGTGCCTTAAAAAGCTGAAAGAACTCCCCTCACTCTCCACAGAGCCTGAAGCATGGCCACTGCAGTGATGACACCGTGTCCATCAGCTACTTCTCCTGAAACCCACTTGTTGGAAAGTCCTGATGCTTATGGCAAGCACAGGCAGGATCAGAGACTTGTAGCTGGGGGAGGAATGTGGCAGCAACCCCATGGCTGCCGTGGGGCCGAGATGCTATCAAGGAAATGTGACTGCCTCTCACTGCTGCACTGAGCATCCCCACCTGAGCAGAGGGAAGACACCCCAGACAGCCAGACACACAGTGTACAACTGCACAAGGCTGTAAAAACACCTGGAGAGGTGCTTCAGGCCAGTCTCTGCCCTGTCACACTGCAGTGGAGCTTGTGCATGAGAGTGGTACAGCTCTGTGCTGCTCAGCCAAATGACGTGATCCAGCCTGGGGTGTTTTTGTTGGATGGAGAGGAGCATTTGGGCAGAAAGGAGGTGGTTTTTGATATCTGTGGTGAACAGGAGAGGAAGATGAAGTCATCACCTATTTCAGAAACACTTATCAAAGCAGGCAACAAACACTGGCCAATATGTGCCCTTCAGCCCAGTAACTGGCCATTATGTGCTCATGTGACACTTGCAGGTTGAAAATTCAGTTTCATTTTAGGGAAACTACAGAAGAACAGGCTCAGCATACAGGAGTGGAGCACACAGGAGGGTACAGGAGTAATTCAGTAGCTGATAACAAAGAACAAACAGAAGAGCTGAGAACAAACTTGCACCACCAAAAAAACAACCTCTCAACACAGCTCCACCTCACCACACAATGGACAGAAGCTGAAATACGGCCAGCTTCTCACAGTGTGTGAAGGAGGAAAAGCAGGGTGGTTCCAGCTATCAGTAGAGCTGTACAAGGCATTGCCCTGCAGTGCTGAGGTCCACATGGACTGCCAACACAAGGTGGAATACTTTTTGGGATAGGAGATACCCTGCCTAAAGCCAGTAGTGCTGCTGTGCAAGTCTACTGCCACCAGCACTGTGGGTCTAGATGCAGCTGCAGAAGAGTTAAAGTTACCTGCAGCAAGGCTGGAGCAAGCGATGGGACCTGTAGCCCTAGTTCCAGGCCTGATGTTTTTGGTTATCTGAAATTCTTTCCCAGGAAAACTTGGTAAACAGGAGGAATGTTTTTGTAACAATACTTATTTTGTTCATTCCTTCTGACAGGAGGGACTTCTTCTTGATGTCCCTCTGGTTTGACCAATGTGATTGAAAAGGTTTGCCTTTGTTTCACCAATCAAATTGGTCTGTGTAAAATAGTATATACGGGAGACACCACCCTTAAATAAAGAGTAATTTTTAGCCTTCTAATTCTTGAAGTCTGTGTCGTTTGTGGTCTAAAACAGTGACAGGGACCTGCCTAGTGCCTCTGGTTTGAGAGCCCACACCACCTCACATGGCACTACCATGGGCACAACCCTGACTCAAATGAGAAATCATCCCAGCTGTATTTGGAAAAATCAGTGTTCTGGGTCATTGTCCATGACTGTGAATGGCACAGAACTGGAGCTCTCCAGGAGCAAAACCTCAATGCTCCACACAGTTTCCCACAAATTCAAAACAGGGCCAAAACCCAAACACAGATGGAATTCTGCAGGCAGTTTTCTGCTGATCTCTGGGAAGCATCAGGCCATAGAGCTGACTGACTTCAACAGCACTTCCCAGTTATGGGGGAAGGCTAAACCACCCCAGCTTCTCTACATGGCACCGTGCTCCTCCTTCCAGCAGGATCTGCAGTGCCCAGTTTCGCAGAACAAACACAAAGGTTCAGGTTAGTCCTGAATTTCAGGATGTTTCCTTCTGTCTGATCTTCGCAAAGAACAGACCTTCTCTTTATTCTCCTGCTTCTGTGAGAGCTCTTTTGGTCTCAAGTTCAAGCCTTCAGAGTGCTGGATGCAACATCAAAGTCAGTATCAACATCTGCTTCAGTCCTAGCACTCGCTGCATGTGCCAAGGTTGATTCCTGATCTCCACTGCCAAACCCCCTCACAGAGCCAAGGAACTGGGCCTGCTTGGTGAAGTTATGGTGCTGCATTTGATATGATGCTGACTTGTCAAGGCAATGCTGGAATTTGCTCCTTCTCCATGCAGCTATGAGACCCACTGACACAGTAGGGACATGACGTACCTTTGGTATCCAGGAACGCTGAACAGTGCAGGCAGAAGATGGGACTGAAAGGAAGGACTGAGAGCAGGACAAAGCAGCTACTCCCAGCCACGCATTTTCCCAGCGACCTTTCCTTCTACCCATCACAGACCCAGGAGTGTGGGGCCAGGGGAAGCATCCCAGCCAGAGGAGGGTGGCTGTCCTAGAAATGACTCTTCCTCTGTGGCCAATTACGACACCACTTCAGCAAGAACCAGTGAAAGTGAAGTCTCTGTCCAGCTGCATCTAATCCAATTGCTCAAGCACACAATCACATCACTGGGCTGCGGTAATTAATCACCACCAGCATATTAATGCCACTGAGCCGAGCATGCAGAAAGCTCAAGTAACTGCCACGCAATTCTTGACTCTGGTTAAGAAGGTATTTAGGAGTTAGGAGGAATCCCACTTACCTGATTGCTTATTTACCAATATCCTCATTAAAGAAAGCATTAAACAAGTGGCCTGTCTTTAAAGAAGCAAACTCAGGCAAAAAGACTTTAGTGCAACTTTGCAGAGCAGAGCTATTGTCTCTGCAAAGATCTCCCGTGCGTGTTTCCACAGGAGGATCTCTGGGCAAGTCCCGTCAGCTATCTCCTGCGAGTCAAGGCAGTGAGCGGCAGGAATGATGAAATCCAGCGTCCCCGGCCAGGCACACAAAGGTGGCACTTTGCCGGGCGTGCTCCCTGCCCCAAAACACGACAACGGGCACCCCCGGTGCCAGCCCGGCGGCGCGGCCCGGGCAGAGGCAGCTGGTGCTCTGTGCACGTCTGCGCCGCGCTGAAGGAGTCCGGCAAGGGGGGCAGGAGGGACAGACAGCTCAGGGCAGTGTGTCTGGGCACAGCAGCCCATCACCACGTTATGAACTAACAGTCTATTCAAGCCCAAGAGCAGACTAGACTGCAAGCCTGATGTGTGGTATGTACAAAGAACACCCTGGAGCATGAAATTTAGGAAACAGTCGGTTTCTGTGCCTGCCCTGCTCCGGACATACCCTGAAACAAAGGCAGCAGCCCTTTCCAACAGACTGTGTTAAAGGCTGTGGGAAGTGCAGCAAACGCCTCTGGAGGTTATTTCCAACCTCAGTGGCTTCTGCCATGTACATTCACAGATGACCCAAGCTCCAGAAGCTGCTGCACACAGGATGAGTTATAGACAGGGATGTACAGAAGACCAACCACACAGAGACACACTGGTCACATACAGACTCAGGGCAGGCATCTGTCATGAGGGAACAGGCCAGGAAGAGGACAGAAGATTCAGCACCAGACATAGCTCCCCACTTCACATTGCCTGGAGTGACAGGATCCTGTCCTGCACAACACTAACCAGGCATCTCTAGAGATGGTGGCCTTACACAGAGACTGCAGGACAAGCTCATGCAGTTTCTGGCTTAATGCTGCACTCACTGCTGCCTGCTCAAAGCCACATGTGCACCAAAACCAAAGCAGCTCATGATCAGAGATCAGACCTTGAGAGACCTGCCTGTGTGGGGAGCCCCAGATTAGTGCTCCTGAGGTCCCTGGATCCCCTTCCACCCTCTCCCCCCTACAGCCATCAAGAGCTGGTCACCCCAGACACCACCAGCTCAGGAGGTACCAACCAAGCTGTATTCATTTCTTCACCCAAAACTTCATTTCAACATGGTGTGCCCACTGTGTAGTGTCACCACATTAAACATGGTGAAAGTGCCCAGAAGTGACACCCAGCCCAAAGGACATACACACAAAAAAAGCTGCTTTTTTCATCCTTGTCCCTTCTTGTATTTCTGTGCTGCTCGTCTCCAGCACATCTGGTGTCAGTAACAGGAAACCCTGACGCCAAAAACAATCTAGGGGAAAAAAACTCAAACAAACCTGAAACAGCAGTGCTAATAATGTGTGCTGGGTAGGGAAACAAGCAGCACCTTCCTGCTGATGGGGAGCTTGCCTGCAAACTGTCACCAGCTTGTTGCTATCAAGTTCCAGAAGCCACAGACAGTTTTGTGACGCTTGTGCAGGAAGTGGTCACCGCCATCAACACCTTGCAGCAGGTTTTATTCTGCTAGAGCAAGCACCAAGATATTTAACTTTCCTGCAGCTGAGAGGAAGCTCTCTGCTACCTTCATTACCACTCTGTGAGAGTGAGAAAAGATGCAAAGAGCCTAGATTTCCTTTTTGCCCCTGTATTGCATCTGTCCAGAAGCTGGGCTACTACACTGCCCTCTCCAGCTGGGGACTCCATTCCCAGAAAAACTTATTTTCCTGGAAGAGGTAAGCACCTCAGCAAGTGCTGTGCAGGGAAGGAAGCAGCCTGGCAGTCCCAAAAACCCCCAGTCAGGGCACTCCTGCTGAGGTACGTGCAAGGGGCACTGCAGAGCAGCAGCAGAAGCACAAAGGACACCAGATCCCTTTTGGCAGCTGGAGCATGTTTTTTCTTCCCTGCAGAGCACATTTCCTCTGCAAGATGCTGTGGCAAGACTTGTTCTGGAGGCAGCACCCTCCCCAGCCTCCTGCAGCCCTGGGGAGGGAAGCAGGAGGGATGAGTACGGTACCCACAAGCGCCTCTTGACTACGCACTTCCAAGCTGACCTGACAGACTTGCTGCAGGACCATCTGGACATCCCCTCTGCTCATATCCACCCTGCTGGACTGGCCCCTTGCAGGCTCTGTGAGCTCCTTGCCCAGTGCTCGAGCCATGTCCGCTGTGCCTGACCCGCGGCAGTGACCGGCAGCTGCAGATTTTGGCTGAGCAACACTCTTGACTCTTTGATGAAAGTTTCAGCAACCACAATCAATCCCTTCCTCCACTTTGTTGTTCTCAGACAGCCAACTCAGATGCTATCTTCAAGTGCATTCAGTTGAAAGGAAACTCAGATATTATCTTCCCAAGTATTTAGAAGGCCTCACAGATCTTTTTTTCCCTGTAATTACAAACATTGCAGCCAGGTAGAACTGCCATTTGCTTGCTGCCAGCAGCCAAGAAAAATTAGGATATAAACATCCACCAACAAGCCAAAGCGGAGGGACAGCTTCAACAATGCCACCCCACACCTCTTGCATCCTGTGAGCTGGGCCCATCTCAAGGGAAAGCTGGCAGAGAAAAGTGATGGGAATCAAAGGTATAAAATGGATCCTTCCTGAAAGAAGCTGCAAGAGAACAAAGTGGGATGCACTGGGGAGATGGGAAATGAGCCCGTGCTCTCCTCTAATAAAAGGACCAGAAGCCAAAGTAACTCAAACAAAATGGGTTTTCTTAAGGATCCAGTGGGGTCATGAACAGGAATGCTTAAACTTCACTTGGGTTTTTTTTTAAAAAAAGGGGCGGGGCAGACAATTTTATAGAAGGCAGAGTTACCAAGGCAGCTTTTCTGGCTCAAGCAGCACTTGATCCCGGGGATGGCTTTCAGGGAAATGATGACTCGCATTCCTCTCCAGGCATCTTCTCTTGGCTGTTATTGGAAAGGGCATATAGGCTAAATATACAGCTGCAGCAGGGCAGAGCAAGGGTCTGCTTGCCTCAGGGCATGTTCAGTAATGTGGCTTTGGCTTCACTTGTGTTTCCAGTGCACCGCCAGCCAGAGCAAGGCCCTAAAAACTCTGCTTATAACTCCTGGTTTTGTCTGAAAACAGAGCGACAGTGTGTAAAAACCCTGTGTTTAAGGGAACATAAGCTAAAGGTAGTACTAAAATCCACAGGAAATTAAACTAGGAAAGTTTATGGGGGGAAAAAAAAAGATGGGACTAAGATCTCTTTCCATACAAATGCCATAAAAATGCATATTTTGAAGATAAACACAACAGATGTGTGTATATATATCTATATATACATGCACACACACACACACACACATTTTGCAAGTTCCCAAGGTTTAATAAAAACCAGAACTCAAGGCACCAAGATAAAACAGGGAGTTTTGACTCCAACTTTCTCTTTAATAAGGAAAGTTTTGTATCATGCTGAACTTGTCACTCATTCGGCAATGAAGACCTTGGCAACAGAAACAGAGGACACTGTGCTGGCAGCTGAGGCGCTGGGAGACAAGGCAAGAGAGAAGTAAAACACAAGATGTCACTTTTTAAATGTGAGGACTACAAGGTATCAGAGTCCGTCCTTGTGTTCCTGAGCAGGCAGGTTGTTCCCCAGCAAGTGCCAAAGGACATGTGCAGGAGCAGCTTGTGTGACAGTCACCACTGTGTGTCCCGTCCCCTGGTATCACTCACCATCCACCAGCTGTTCCGAGTCTAATTCACACCTGTTAATGACCTTTGATAGAAGTCACCAATCTGGAAAGTGGGTTTCTATCAAAGAGGAGGTTTCTGCTGCTTCAGAAAGAGGTTTAAACCAAGCCAACACCACCAAGAGGTAACTGCAGCATTTCCTCTGCCTTTTGCTCCAAAGGGACAAAATCATCCACAAATTTCCTGCAGCACTTGAAATCTCAGCCTGGAAAAACACTCCCTCCCTTAAGCTGCTCAGCTGTTCCGTGCAGGAGATGTTCTTTACTGCTTTAGTCATGAGCACTGAAACCAATGAGACTAAAAAGATTTACATCTCTTGCTTGATTTCTTAATTGAATTAAAGGCTGAACAAAACCCCTTATGAGGCTTCAGAGAATCCACATGGAAGAGAAACAACGAATATCCTAATTAGAGAGGAAGCTTCCACTGTACATTCTGTCTTAACTAGTATTAAAGAGTCCTTACAAAAAGAGAAAGACCCTGAGGGATAAACCCCTAACTCCAGCAAGGCAGGAAATCTGGAGTTTCAGAGTACACATTGAATGGGTTACACAGAGGACGGAGGTGAGATTCAGTGTCTTTTTAGCCAAAACTCTTCCACCTACCAGTTGTCTACTTTTTATTTATTTAATTTAAATAAACAAGGTACAAAAGCCCTTCTGCCATATTAGCAAGCAGAAGCTACCAGAGGACAGACATGGAAGACACTGACAGGCAGGGCAGTTCTGCAAATCACCTTCTTAGGAAACTTGATCAAACTTTCAAATCCTGTTCCTCAGGAGGAAACCCTTCTGAGGCTGCAACTCTGGCCTTACACCTGAATCAGAAGGCTCATGGCAGGACCCTTGCCTGTGCTTTGACACATTTTTTTCATCACTAGAACAGCTTTTGGGCCTCCCTAGGACACGCTGGCACTGCGGCCACCAGGCAAGCACTGGCTTTGTTAATGCTACTGAAGCAGGAGCACCCAAGCGTGGGCAGCTTGGGCAGGGGATCCTCCTCCAAAAGGAACACACAGCCTGAGGGCTGCAGGCACCAAACCCAAACCTGAAAAGAAGAAAGTGCTGGTGGAGGTTTCAGAGTCACCTCAAAATGCTGTTTGGCTGAAGTGCTCCGTGGAGACACGGCCACATTCCAAGGGTTTATAATCACCTTCTGGGTATTCCACAAAATTCCTCAGATAATGAAATATTTCTAGCAGGTCCTTGAAAGTGCTCAAGCACTGTAATTTCCTACAGGTTGGTGTCACAATGACAGGATTCAGGCACTAAGGAGAGGAATGGAGGCAAAGCTTTGGATCTCTCCCCTACCTGCTGCTGCTACCAAGGGGAGGCAAGGCACCAACAGCTGACATTAAGCGGAGACAGGAACCAAGGAAAGCAACACCAACAAAAGGCCATTTTCAGCACTTCAGCTGTGATGCAGCAGTATTTATGTTCTTTGTGGCAGCGTAACTAAGGGCAGGCACATTCTGTTTAGAAACATCCCACCATTCCATCAGCTTTACTACCCCACCCTACAACTCCAAGCCAAGGCATTAAGATTCAACTTCATGGAGTTTCTCAGCCCTAATTTATTACTCAGCTAGCAGGACTGCCACAGCTCTTCATTTAAATATTTTTACCCCCCAGTGACTAATGCGAGCAGCCAGGGCATCAGCTGTGGACCTCCAACTTTTAATGTTTCTCATGAAAACTGCTCTAAACACTTCTTGGCAGAAGGAGATAGAAATGTTCCAACTTTAACCATCAACCATAAAATGGGAAAGCTGCAAAATGAAGCAGCATTGCTCCTATACCACAGAGGCAGAGAAAGCTTCTGGAGGAAGAATTAAGTCCCTACAGATCAGCAGCTTCCAGCTGGGCAACACAGTCCTTTTAAACCAGCAGAAATTCAGGAGTCACTAAAAGCCATCAAATAAATAACTGCTTCCTGCAGGTGCACATTTTTATAGATGCCTTCTTTTCCTGGAGACCAGGACTGAAGGGATGGACTGCTTCAGTGACACTCTCTTCTCCTCACAGTCACCTCTGGCCCAAGCTGGCCATCCTTTCCTTCAAAGAGCAAGTCCAAAAGAAAGAGATCTCCAAGAGCACAAGCTTATCAGGCAGAAGGACAGTGAATAGCTTCATAGGTCCATCTCCTTCCCAGATGCCCTGGTGCAGGAAGATTGATTTAAATCACAAAGCAAAGATGAGCACCTTAAAAGACCAGACACTAACAGAGCCTGCATCGCATTCCTGATGCATTAATTTCACTGTATTATATTTGAACTAAATGATGTTAATTGCCCTGTGTAATTATAAAATAACCCTCATCTGGTTTTGACCATGGCTTCAGCCAGGAGCAGGGAAGACAAGCTGCTCATTACATGTCCACTAGCACAGAGATAGTTCCAACTTCTCTCCCCACCCTGCTCTGGAATTGAGAAATCAAGAGACAAGTTCAATTATTTCAAGGCGAGACCAGACTAATTCACTTCAGTGAGTATCAGCGAGGTTTAGGCTTTTTAAAAACACTAACATTCTGCCCCATCCATACAGATAACAGGACACATTCAGCCATAGCTCAAGCTCATTACTTAAACCAGGAATCATGCATTCAAGATCTGGGCAAGAAGGGCCAAAGAAACAACTCTGACAGCACAAAGCCAGGTTAACTAAATACTGTGCAGGGTAACCTGCTCCTCTCTCACACAAAGCAGTTTCAAGGGTTGCTCCGAGCAATCCCCCTGCAGCAATTCCAAAATAAACATCCTGCCATTCCCTGACCCCAAATTCCACAGACAAACAAGTCCAAAGGACTTAAAAATAGGATCAGGCTGTCCTGCTCAGACACCAGACAAGTTATGCAAAACTGGGACCCAAGGACAAACTGGGTAAAGAGCATTCACAGGAGAAAGAGGAGGCAGAGAGACCGCAAGGACAAGGCAAGGAAAACTTACATTTTCCTTCTGTAAGCAGCCACAGAGTCTGTGTAGTGTAACACATTTGCAACAGTTAACTGGGTGGCATGGTATCTGGTATCAGACCTCAAAAATTGGCCCTGAGGTTTAGCCACAGCAGTAATTTTTCCCTCCTCCATCTTGTACAGGTCAGAGATGTTGAAAGCAACATCTGAATGTTTATGAGGAAAAAAAACCCCCTAAATTACAGTGTATTTCAAATAGGGTGAGCACAGGCTGCATCTCTCTATTTTGACTTGCAATGCAATCTTTACACAGGAGACCAAAGCTGCTTGCCCAGCCCGCTGACACGGTGTCCCACAGCTTCCTAGGTGACAATCTGGATGATTAAGGGACAGCAGCACAGACTCACAGCTGCACACTGACATGCAAGATGACAGCAGCTGTGGCAACTGAAGTGGGCAAATTAAAATATGAATTTAAGTTATAAGGAGGAAAAATGGAATAAGATCCTGTACTGACTTCTTTCCCAGTGCAAAGAAACACTGTGGAGCATGGGATGACTCCTTCTGCAAGAATCCCAAGAATGGGGGCAAAGTCATCAGAGCTCCAATGTATGCCCCAGGAAAACAGAGTCAGATGCCATTCTGAGGCAACAAGGAAAATTAAACCAGCACTCAACTGGGTCTTGTAATAGTTTGATCCTCTGTGAGCCAAACATCACCTTTTCTTGCTCACTGTGTGTGCTTCAGACACTCAAAAACCACCCTCCCCTTCATGTCTTAGCCAAGTTAGACATACTCTGACTGTGTAACCCTTTGTAACAGCAGTGCCTCGACGCCCCTTCTTCCACTACTTGGAGCTCTGCTCCCACAGAACCACCCTCTGCCTTGGGGCACCCGGAACAGAGCAGAGCCCAGCCCCAGGCACAGTCTGTGCTGATGACCTCGGGAGAGAAGTGACAACAGCCACCCACAACAGTCCTAAGCGTTCCCCCAAGCTGTGTAACAGCAGACAAATGCATCTGTCCTTAATCACTTCTGAATCCACCCCCCCAGCAAGTCACTCTCACTTTGATTTCGGCTCAGCACTTGCCTGACCTTCATCACTAATGCGATGTCCAAAACCCAGTAATTAGTTTAAGAGGGCATCCTGTTACTTAGCACCCACTGGACTATCCTTGCTGTTCTCACAGTCACATTCCTATGGCTGTACCTATATCCCAGCAAGTCTGAAACACTTCCCAGGAAAATCTGAGGGCTCAGTGCTACCAAACAGCACGGGAGAACATAAACAGTTTAGCAAGAGCATATGGGCTCTACGGAGATAGATGCACAAGCACCGAGGAAAAAAGGCAGTCTTGGAGTTGCAGGGAGGCTGTGGAGCTCTAAAGGTGTGTTCAGCCTCCCTTCGCTTTACAGAGCTGCTGCAGATGTGGGGAAACAATTAAACTGCTTATCACAGTACATCCCATTCAGGTTCCAGAGCCGGAGAGCAATTCCAATCCCCAGGTGGCAAGCACAGCAATTAGGTATCCAACAACATGCACCAAAGCTTTGCTTTGCTTATGTTAACTTCAGTGGTTATTCAGTATTTCCTTGGCTTACTGTCTTTAACCGATTGTTGGTTAAAGGATGAGATCAGGTCAGTCCTGTAGCACCTTGTTGCACCTTGTACAGCATTTGGAGGATGCAGAATGGTCTGGATGTAGGTAGGGAATTTACAAGTATTTCAGCTAAGCCAGCTACAAAACCTGGTCACAATCCCCATTCCCTCACCTCCTTTCAAGGGGGATGGGCTTAAAGTTCAAAAATAAAAACCTAATTACACCACAGTGAGCATCTCTACAACAGCCCACCTCTGAAGAGCAACTCTGGATTGGCCTCTTCTGAGCTTCCTAAGCGGTTGTAGGGGGAAAGTGTGGTTTTAGCAGCTCAGTCCATCCCTTATAAAGCAGAGATGCTATGCCAAAAATAACCTGGCTTACTAATTACAGTCACCAAGCACTCACTTAGCAGCTCTCTGATCAGGGACCACACTGTCCACACCGCACCATCACCACAAGTCAACTGTTTAGAGCAAACAAATCCAGGTTACAGATCTGAAACACCTTCCACATACAATCAAAAAACTTTCAAAGATAACGATGCTGCCTCCTACTGCAGTCAGCAGCAGCCAGACTTACTCCTCAAGACCTTATGTCAGCCAGGAGCTTTGATCACTGCTGTAGATTGAGCTTAAACCCCCCTTTCCCAACAGAGTATGATGCTGCTCTAGGTAACAAAGGCAACAACTAAACCTCAAGGCTGCAAATAATGAGTTAAAAAGTCAGAATACCTGAGAATTAAGGTTGTCCATGAGCTGGTCCCAGCAAGTACCACAGTTTACTGCTTTTCCCCACCTCTAATCCAGCTTCTACCTGCCTTTGAGACAGGAGAGCCCATCATCCATCCATGACTGTCAGCAAGCAGCCCAGGAGAGACTGGATCCTGCTCCCAGCACTGGGATAGTGGGAGAGGCAGCACCTCCCTCCCACTCTGGATTCAGTCTCTCTGGCCCGGGGCTGGAGGAGGTCCTGGATGGATAGGATCTATGAAAACCAGCTTACAAAGCACTGGTGAACTGGGAGTCTTGAAGACCCCGGTAACCTGATAAGAACCATAAGATACAGGGCATTTTGCTGGAAGGGGAGATAGCACACAGATTGCAATCAGAGCCCGGGGCTGCCGACCTTCCATGCAACCTTTGTGCCACCCAAGGACCTCTCAATGCAAGCAGTTAGGGGCAGTTTGGTTTTTAAATACTGATGAAATAAAACTTTTAAAAAAATCTTTTAACTGTTGGAAATGCTGAAAAGCTGAAACAAAGCCTGAGGCAGGGACACAGGACAGAAATTCGGCATGGGAAATACCAGTGCAAAGCAGTTAAGTTCAAGAGTTAAATTCGACTCCAAACAGTCTCTGTGGCAGGTAATGTGACCCCCAGACACCGCTGCTGCACATTGCCCTGTGGAGCCAAGACTGGCCCAGCAGCTAAAGCAGGCCACCCCACACCCAGTCCAAATGGGAGCTGACTTGGGAAAATCCTGCACCAGGGAGCTCTGGCCAAATCGCTGCAAGTGGGAGGCAGCTCCTCGGGAATGTGCTGTGGGGCTCACGGCATCTGGACGTGCTGCTCCCTGGTTACCGCTGCTACACCCAGCTCCGGCACAGCCCCCGCTCGGTAACTCCCCTTCAAGGCGGCTCCATGGAACATCGCTCACCAGCTGACCCACTTCCCGTCGGGAGCAGGCCGGGCGCCACGGTTCACAGGCCAGGACAAGGTGCTCCAGGCGGGATGCAGTCAGGTAGCGCTGGGAATGGCACTGTGACCAGAATTGGTGCTTCAACTGCTGCTAAACTGCTCTAAAACCTGAAAGCAGCACCTCCCAACACAAGCCCCTTTAAGCCAAGGTGGTGCCCTGTGAGCAGAGTTTGAAAAGAGCATTTTGCTGCTGGAAAAAGGGATGTTTCTGAGCTCTTTATTCTCTGTTTGCTCCCTTATTCTCACTGTGCTTATTCCTTGGGAAAGCGATTTCTTTCTTCCACTGCTCTTTCATAAAACCAAGCAACAATCTGGAGAAAAACTGATAAGAAGGCTTGGGGCAGATGTGCCTTCATTTTTCTTAGAGATAACTCTCTACATCAGTAACGTCCCTACAAAGGCAAATCACTGCGAACTGGAGCTGGGTGCCCGGAGCACTGCAGACAACAGCAAGATCCACACCGGCTGAAGCAGCCAGGGAAATTACCTGCAAGCCATTGCAGACGAGGTCTAATGACATCACCTGCAAGCCTATGGCTTATCCCGGACTTTGCAAGGACCAATGCACAGAAATGGAGTGCATCTGAAGCACTGGGATAACACATGAATCTGACACAAGCACAGCAGCCAGAATGGAAGCTTGGTGGGAAAAGTATCCATAATGTCGTTTGTGATGGCAGGTTTGCTCTGCTTGTAACATACACTGACTGCCAACATTCCTGGGAAAGCTGCTTGGAGATCAACAGATAAAGGCTTTTCGCCATTCAGCCTGGTTATTTCATGTAAATCGGGTTGCCCTGCTACAAAGAGGCATTTCCATATGAAGTGAAAGGTGCTCAAAAAATCAGGAGCAGCCACACCAAATTATGGCTCAATCTCTCTGAACCCCCAAAGACCAGAAGATCCTGCTCCCTTTTTCACAGGTCCAGAACTGCAAGCCAGAGTGTCAGTCTTCTCACTCAAAAATGCAAGTGATCTCCTCAAAGCACCACCTCCTTAAAAGAGGGTTTTTCCACCGAAATAACTCCAGACTCCTCTGAGATATGAAGTCATGTTTTGAAAAGCAACGGTGCAGAAAATTCAATTAACTAATCGAGTCTGTCTTGTGCTTGGGCACCACGGAAGCAAGACTTTCCCAAATCCCATCCCTGAGATGTGGCTGGTTATTGAGGTGTGCTGCTGCAACCCTTCCACTGTGATTTACTGGGTCTGCCCCTGCCCTCCCCTTCTTCTGGCCTCCTGGAGCAAGGAGTCCTGCACCACGCATGACAAGCTCCAGAAAAGTGGGGAATCTACCCTGCTCTTAACTTGAACCTCAGCAGAGGCTGGAGTTGGTGAGGACAGGAGTAAACCAAGCTGGAGGCAAACAGTAGCTCTTTAGAGAATAAACCACTCGTCAGCCTGTCGTGATTGATAAGTACATCTGCCAGTCCCCACCTGCTGTTCACATTCCTGGCATTTCTTTCTGCAGCATTTTTTTCCCCAACTGCTGCAGAGGAGATTTAAAGGAAGGGAAATAGGTCCCAGCTTAAACAAAATTAAGAGATATTGGGCCAGTTTTCTTGCATCACATTGGGCAATCTGCTGAAGGGGTTTATTGCAGGATTGCAGGAGCCCTTGCAGGTTCAGAAACTTGTAATGGGTGTTACGTGCTCACCTTTGTTCTTTCTTGCCATCATACCTCTATTAAATTCCTGGCACACAAAGCAAGGGGCTCCAAAAAAGTCTCTAGAGCCTCCAGCCACACAGCCAAAGTAATTTTCTGCACTGGTCAACCACCCCCTAGAACACAAGGGAGATAAAACACACCAACTTCTCCAAAAGAGATGGCTCTGCTGCCTTCTCTGCAGCTCACAAGCACAGGCAGCAGGGAGAGCAGGCAGGACAGCTGCTAGGAGCAGCAGTAGATACTGCTGGAAGGGCAGGAGCAGGAGTTTTAGTTCTGGTTTTCAGTCCTGCACATGGGCCAGGAGTTTCTCCTCTTCATCATTAGTTTTAATATGGTGAGAAGGTGATGGAAAATAAACCGGTGCAATAATAGCAGAGGGTGGAACATGAGCCTGCTTGCTGTCAGAATAGGAAAAAGCAGCTCTGAGGAGCTCTTAAGAGAGTCAGTGTCTAAGTTCCCAACCTCTCTGTCAAACTAGATCAAAATTAGCTATTAGTATCAAGTTTATCAGAGCACATACCCATAGTGAAATCGTATCAGGCTGCTGCAGGGAGCCAAGGCAAAGTCGCATTTCTGGAGCTTGGGTGCCCCAGCACCCATCCAAAGTGATTTCCTTTCACCGAAAGATGAACTTGGACAAAACTGCAAACAAATCTGTGAGGTTTTACTTATTTGCAGTCTTTGGGGAAGGAGGGAGGAGGCAGCAGGAAACAATTGCAGCTTTCCCCCGCCTGGAAGAGGAGCAAAATGTGAACAAAGTTTTTATTTCAGCCCAGGGTGGATATTCCCATGGCAGGCAGCACCACTCCTCAGGGCAGAGAGCACAGCAGAGCCTTTATAAATCAGGGAGAGTATGATACAAAATCTGACTGACCCTGGATACTCCTGGGGAACAGCCCAGTCCTGAGAGCTGTGGCTCCGAAAGGACATCCCAAACCCTGGGAGCACCAGCCACTCCTCTGCAGTTTTTGAGTATATTTCCCAAAGCTGCCACACTCACGCACATGAAGGAGCCCAGAGTTGGTGGTGGTAAGGAGAAGGGGAGGGCAAGCCAGGGGTGAGCAGTGTTTGATTAGTTGGCTAATGCGTGCAGCTGTCCTCCGGTTTTACGGCCCTTGGAGGAAATTTAAACAGAAACTTTCTATAAATTAACTGCCCATAAAATAAGCATGTTTTCTCAGCACACCAGAAGGTCAGCAAAGGTCTGCTCAGCCCCCCGTTCCCAGGACATGGCCAACAGCCTCCACAGTTGCTGTTTCTCTTTCTGAACCACGAGAACGTGAATTCAGCCCGTGCAGCAGCGAGCTGGCAAAAGCACGCTCACACAGCAGAGTCATTCTCCATTCACAGCAAACTAATAATTTATCTTTCCCCTAAAATCCCCAATGCAATCCAGATGTCTAAGCAGTCTTTGTCCCAGAAAACAAACTATACCATGGCCTCGGAGAGATGGCCCTGGCTCCACTTGCCAAAGTCCTCGCGAGGCTGTTTATTCTGCAGGGGTGACACACGCATCGATTTCAACTCCTGCCGGGTCCCGGAGCTGCAAGTGTTAAGGTGATTATAGACACTCTACCCCAACCCTTCTGGTTTCCTCTTCATCGAGAGGATTATTTAAGGGTTGCCCTTAGGGATATTCTGTTGAAAAAATGCACCTGACATATTCCCAGTTTTGAGGAAATCAGGAGGATGGGAAAAGCCAGGGTGAAGCGAGTGCAGCAAACACAGGAAATAAAAGAAATAAAGCAAATTGCTCAAGGGTGCACGAGGAGGACAAGTGTGTGTGGTCACCCTGAGCCACTGGAGGAGAGGCCCCTGTCACTGAGGACCCTGGGAGGGGCTGTTTCAGCAGGGGACAGGCTGGATCATCCCAGGAAAGGAAGAATAAGGCATTTGGCAGAAGGGCTGAATTCCTCTGGCAACAAAGGTTAAGCACACAGCTGCACCTGTCCCGGGGAAAGGGACCCGTGCCAGGTGGGGAAGGAGATCACAGCCCCCCCAGCATCCTGCTCTGGGACTGCTGGGAAGGAGCAGCAAGTTTCCTGTGGTGGGGAGTTCAGCACAGAGCCCTTCTGTTACATTGGCTCTCCCAATCTGCTGGCAGCAGCCATGGGCTGCAGCATGCCAGGGAAAAGCTGTCCAAAACACCTATGGAAACATTCAGAAGAGTTGTAGATAGAGTTTGAAAAACAAACGGCTGACCAGCCACGCAACTCTTCCAGGAATATATTAAGTGTCAGTGTAGTTGCATTCCAGTACCTGAGTAAATTTTCTATAAATAAGTATTTTAAACCACTTTGTTTCAAAGTTTATTATATTAGTTAAGTACAGTGCCATGCTTCACATTTTAGACCTGCAGGCTGCCAGGCAAAATTGCTGCTGATTTTTAAAACTGTGCTGCGCTAACTAGGGTATCACTTTTAGGTTTTTTTCAGGTACTTTGCTACAAATACATTTATTCTGTATTATAATATCAGGTCTCTACCAATACATCAAACCCTGTGGATTAAAACATCTTTATTCACAAACCAACAACAACAGGTTTATTTTCAAATCTACCCTTTTTTCCCCCCGTTTTTGCAGGCCACTAAGCAAAAGAAAATACACCAGTAACTGCATGCAAAGTAACCCTCTCAAGAACTAGGTATTTTTGTCATTGACAAAGCCACAGTAAATTCCACTGGCAGCAATTTCTGGGAGCTCCATTTGAGCAGTGAGCAGGGCTGCCAGGACACAAGTACTGCACGTAGCAAGCCAACTACACTGCAGACATGCCAAAGCTCCCCAAAGGCCCTGCTCCTCTAGAGACGTGGCCAAGAAGCATGTACAGTGAAAATGGATCAACCTGTGTCCTAACCTGGGTAGCCTGTCTGCAGACAGACCTCAACCCATGCACTTCAACCCAAACACACTGCATTCACAGGGATAATGAACCCTCTTGCAGAAGGGACAACCAAGACACAGCAGCTGTGCTCTTGGAAAGTACGAAGTATAGCAAACAGGAGAGGATGGCTAAGGGCAGACCCCACTCCCCAGCACCCATCCCATTATGGATACCGGTCCTTGAGCACCAGATACCAACAAAACACAGCTTAACCTTCAGAGCACAGACTTCCAGTGGTGCTTTACAGTACACAAACATTAATATTGACAAATAAATTCGGGCCTACTTAATCCAAAACACACAGCACTGTGGCCAAGCTTGTGTTTTGTTTGGAGAACAGACCAGACACTCCAAGTCTGGCTGCCTTACCTATTTTTGAAAGCCAGACTTAAGTCAACCAAGCTGAAAGCCCAATCCTCATCACAAATGCCTCCTGCTCATCAAGAGAGGGGGAAAACACCCCCGGGGTACTGCAGTTATCTCCATCAATGCTGTGGCGAGCTGGGGAGAACACATGCCTGCTAGGCCAGGTACCTGGGGCAGGTAAGTGCCTGCCAGCGTTCCTCACCACTATCAGCTAAATCAGCTTAGAGGAGCTCTGTGACTGCTCAGCAGAACAGGGCTACATGACCCCTTATCTCCTTTTCCATCCTTACAGCTTAGGCTGTAAATTCTTCAGGGACAGCTGTAAACAGGAGGTCCTGATGGAGCACTGCTGGCCATAGCTACTTGGGACCTCTGCAGGGAGCCATGGCAGCAGTTCCAACAGCTCCAAGGTAAGCCTAAAAACTGTGGAAAATGTTAAGTTCCTGCACTGGTATGCAGACTGCACCTAAGAAACTGCTTAATTGGACACGGGGAGAGGAATCAAGGCTGAAGCACAGTGATTTGCATTAGGGATTTTTGTCTTTGGTGTAGGGTAGCCAACACATACCACGTAATTGTAGGGGAGCTTTGGGGTGTGGAGACTTGCAAGGCCACTGAGATGACACCGAGTCAGGTCAGGCTGAGAGATGAAACTTCCTGTGTAGCACAAACACCAGGTTTGGGTATGGATGCAGCAGAGTTTAAAGTGATGAGCAGACAGTAACGCAGGGCTGTTACCTGGGAATCTGGGCAGAGAAAGGGAGGGACATGGGCAGGGAAGATACGGGTTCTGAAACAGGAAAAAAAAAAAACGGAGAACAAGGTGTAAGATGGAGAACAAAGGAGGGTCAACCTTCCTGTTGTAGGAGCAGGGGCACCTACAGACAGCCATGACCCCAAAGAACAGACTGAACCCCCCCAGGATGCCAGGGACTGCCCTAGACAACCTGTTGGACTCTCCACCTGGTCTATGGCCAAAAGACTTGCTGTGGGAGGGCAAAGTGGGGTGGACTTGCACACTAACAGAGTGCCATGGGAGGGAGGGGTGACAGATCTGCCATTCAGAAGCGATGCCATTAGTCAGATTTAGCAGCAATAATTATGAGCTTTAGAATACTAAGTGTGCAAAATGCTCTAACTGGAAATTAGTACCAGTGCTGTTTATTAGCGAATCAATTAAACAGTCAATAATTCGACTGGCTTCTTGGTGGAGTGTTGCTTCTGAATAAACACTGCAGCCTCTTGGATCAGCTGCAGCTCCAGCCTGCACCCCAAAGGGGCAGGATCAGCCCAGGGCTCAGCAGGATCCCCCAGCCCAGAGGTGGGGGCTGGCTGCTGACCAGGTGCCTCAGTGGGGGGGGCTAAGCCTGTGTGGGCAGAGAATCTGGGCTGCTTGTGTTACACATTTGCAGAACACTGACCCACCTCTGAACACAGTGCACACCACCACCATGGAGAGAACACACCACTGGCCACACTTTTAATTACTTCTATTAATAAACTGGGATAAAGAGCTTAGAAGTTGGAAGTGCCTGTGCAAAGCACACCTGCCATTAAAGAGGCACTTCTCAACCACACATCAGCAGGAGCAGAGTGGTGGCCATGCAGGGAAAGGGACAGGATCCTCCATGCATCTTCCCACTCCTAGAGCAGGACTGACCTAAATCCTTCTCTTTTCAGACTCCAGTGGCAGGAGGAAAACAAGCTGGTCTCATTAATTTCACCTCCTGCTGCCTGGTGAACTTGTCTGCAGANGCTATGCTGGTGACCTGGCAATTTAAACCTTCTGTGGAGCAAGAGGCACAAATGACCTGCTGCAGCACTGCTCACCTCATGGCCAAGCTCTGCTCTTGCCTCCAGAGCTCCTCAAGTTATTCAGCTGTGGACTTTTTACAGATGCAGTTAGGACACCCAGCAAGGGAACTGTTCCTCTGCAGGGCAGTTGATGCAATAGAAGGGCACGTAGTCCATGGACAGCTGGTGGCTCAGAAAAGACTTCTCTGGTATGCAGGAGACCCCGAGACTGGCACACTGCATGACACAGGCGACTCCTCCCTGCAGCTTCCTCAGAGCCTCACTGGAGCCAAGCACACCGGGGCACCCTATTTTCCTGTGATTTCCAGAGTTCAAGTTGATTTTTTAATCTGACAGTAACAGCAGAAGACTATAAAAAAACCCACAGTGGCCTGAGCAGCTCCAGAGTCTAAAATAAACATGCCAAGCCCTATTTGTGATGGAGTAAAAATAGCTTGTTTCTCATACCTTCCCAGGACCTCTGCTTCGTACACAAAAGCTTCACAGGTTAACTACAAAAATATCAGATGTGCAAGGAATGGCTTGATTTGAGCTTTGCAGTGTTTGAGGAGTTCAGAAAACCACCCTGGCCCTGCAGCAAAGGGATGAACCCTCAAAGCTCATCTCCCGCCCAGGGCTGAAGGCCAGGCACTGCCAATTCCCTTTAATAGAAACCACTGTCCTTCTGGAGAAAAAAAATCCAAACAAAAAAATCCACAAACGTCATTGGAATTACATCTTGTGCTCTTCCTTGGCTGGATACTTTTCAAATGACACTTATTCCAAAGAGCACTAACTATAAAATCTAGTGCAGAGCTGTGCTGCAGCCGGGACAGGCTCCCTGGGAAGCAGAGTGAGCACAATCAGTGTCTGCATCAAAAGGAGAAGACAGACTGTGGCTGGTCTGTCTCCTCGTAAGAAATGCCACTTCATAGCGAGTTCTGCTAAATTAACTTTTTTCCAGGGCCTAAGTGTATCTCACCTGGCACCTGTGATGCTCCTGAAGAGAAGAGAAAAACAAGACCTGGGAGGGAAGCTCGGCAGGAAAGCTGTCACGACGCTGAGTTTAATCATTACATCATTTCTAATGACAGCTCTGCCGGACCCACAAGTGAGCAGCAACCTATTTATGACTTGGGCTTAAAAAAAAGGGCCAGAATTTGCAATGCATCTGAAGCCTGCTGGTATTTATACAGGCACTAAAAGGCACCCAGGGAAAAGGGCAGGCGTGCACGTCCCCAGCCCTGAGGGCCAGGCTTGCAGGAACCACCAGCTCCAGGAGACTTCTGAGAAACAGCCGGCACATCTCCCTACAAGGCAGTGGCACATGCAGCTGTCCATCTGCCTCAGTCCAGGAGCACACACCAGCCTTCAGCCCTTGCCAACACAAGGCAAGGAAGGCACTGCTTCTGTGGGACCCCCAGGGAGCACCTTCACCAGCCACACCCACCACCGACCATCCTGCTCTTGCTCCAGGGTCGCTGTTAGAATTCATCTCCAGAAACCTGGGCTCAAAGTGAGGAGGCATAAATTAAGCAGCAATCTGGGGCTTTGGATGAGATGCAGAGGCATCTCCAAAGAACTCTTAGGACAGCCACGCTCATTTTAAGTAAGACGGACAAGAAAAATTTTCTTCCTAAATAGTCTTTTAGTTTAGCAGGTCACATTGAAAAGCTCAACATTTTTACTTTAGATTATGTTCTTAACCATGCCCACATCATATTGAAGGCCAGTACCTAGTGAGACCTGATCACAGGTCCCCAAAGTTTCCAGCTCTTGATGAAAGTCACTTTTGCACCTTGAGTCAAAGGCTGCAAGAGATGGAAAAGACATGGTCTCCCATCAGTTACTTCTTTCCATTACTAAGCACTCTAGCAAGTAAACAAGGAAAAACACACACTTTTCCCAGGAGAACAAGGAGAGCAACCTGCAGTTTTCCACCTTTCTTGTACCACCTCCTTACACATTGTCACTGAATGGTCACCTCACCAGATGCTTCAAGGTAAAAATCACAGCTTATCTTATATGTATATTTGGTATTAGCTGTTAGATAAACGCTGCTGTTTTTAGAGGAGGCTTCTCTCAAATCTCCTGCTCTCCTCACTTGCTATTGCTTCCCATTCTTTCAGCTTACTCTGAAACAGGAGAACTCCTGGGGAAAATGTTCTTCATATCTGGTAGGCAATGGTAAGACAGCCCAGCCACCAAACACCTGAAACACCAATAACCTCACCCCCATGTGCACCCCAGGATGTCAGCTCATACTTCCACCCTCCAATGCACTGCATCATGCTTCCTTCCTACACCGGTGAACTTTTCCTCCCATTCAGTGGCCCACAAAGATCTCAAGGGATCATGCAACATGGGGCCTGCAGGGTGTATGCATCGTCCCACGTTGGCAAAGACTTGGAAAATCTATAGAGAAAGGAGTGGCTGAGCTTTCTCCCTGCCTCTTCCTCACAGGGCAGATGTGCCCCAGCCTGCTTGAAGACCCACAGCAGCAACACAGGCAGCCACATCATCATTTTAATCACTGTAACTTGCTCAAGGAAGCATTTCCACCTCTCCCATCCCACTCCTCTCTTCCCTGTGTGCTGGTACAGTCACAGTAAGAGTCACAGTGCACAGAGAAGTGGACGTGGGAAATGACACGCAGTTAAAGGAATGCACCAAGAGACAAACAAGGAGCCAGTTTCCATCTGGCTCAGTTTCCGGGCTGGATGTGGGGTCTGCAAGACCACTTCTCTTTTCCTTTTCACCAGCACAAGGAAAAGGCAGGACTTTTTCTGCCAGCAGCACCTGCTCAAACCAACTGAGAAGCTGAGCACACCAAGTCTGGACCCTGCAACAAATTGTGCCAGGCAAGAGCACCGCACAAGGACACCAAGGAAAACCCAGACAATTCCAAAGATAAAGAGAAATTAAACTGAGTTCAGCTGGACATCTCCCATTCATTTCCCACTATTGTCCTAACCAGCATCTAAGCAGCACACTCTGAGAGCTACGGTCACCTCCCACAGCCAGCTGCATCCTGGTAGCAGGCAGAGCAATTCCCTTACAGCAGAAGGCTCTGACTGGATCTATTCCACATTAATAGTCTGCTCGAGCACTCCTGGGCAAACTGCAGCAAGCAGGCGAGTGACCTGACGTAGGTTTCTTTCCAGCCACTAAGCCACTTTAAAAGACATCTAAAAATACATGAAATGCTTTTCTCATGTGACTTTTCTAAGCGAGGGACTGCTCTAAAGCCTGCCAACCACAAATGGAATGAGACACCACTGCAAGACCTCTTGTCCTGCACCAACAGCCTCTACACTGGCAACCTGTTGTGTCCAAGAGACCAGCTGAAGACAAAAACCTGGAGTATTATGCTTGGCAGTATCAGCTCCTGATGTAGCACCATTCTCCCCAAAGGGCTGTGCTTCCTTTCAGGATCACCACCCAGATGTGGAGCTGCAATGTTTTGCTGTGTTTCTGCTCCAGAAGGATCTTTAACTAGCTACACCCAGAAGAGTTCAAATTTATACTCCTCCCCACCAAGCCTGAAATAAAAAATAAATTCTCAGCTCTGCTGACACAGGTAATTCTTCTCCACTGAGGAGAGGAGGTAAATAGGACAACTGCTTGCCTTTGAAAGTGCTTTGCAAATCAGCTCAGATGGCTGCTGCTGTAAAGCCCAAGCAGGAGGACACTGGCCACTTCATCTCATCTTCAAGCTCCTTAAGTGTAGATTTACATCACCAAGTTTCCCATCAAGATTCTTTCCCCATCCCCAGAGTGGAGCAGAAAAGCTCCTTTAAGATGTGCTTACAAGCTTCTGTACATGCCAGGGCCCACCTTGAACCAGAGCAGACACTGACACTGGGAAATGAAAGGTGTCTGCTCCTGGATGAGCTCAGGCTGCAGAGCTGAGCCATCTGCTTCTACTGAAGCTGAGGGTGGCTCTTCCTTGCTCCAAACCAGACACCTCGCCGTGTGCCCAGGCAGCTCCAAGCTTTAGCTGACCTTTTCCAGTTGGCACAGCCTACAACTGCTGGTCCCAAACAGGGCTCAGAGTCAGCTGTGCAGAATTCACTAATAATCATCGTCTTAGTCACTGCTTAAAGAAGAATCTCACCCCTAAACATTTGCCTGGGGAGTCAGCTCTGCCAGCCTTAATTCCCATATATGACCAGAAATGAGGACCTCAGCATGTGGAGCAATCTTTTCTGGGCTCCTAGCTGGAGTGACCAAGCCACACACTACACCAGTCCAGAAGACACTCCCAGGGCAGAGCTCTGCACCCAGCCTTGCTCTCCATGATCTCCCTCATGCTGGTGGTGGATTGCTTTTCCAGCAGGATGTGAACTGACCAACTCATCACAAAACACAGGTATGTGTGGCCAAGGTGTGCCTTCAGAACTGCCCCTATATGCAGTATCTTGACTTCATCTTAACTTCAGAAAAAATCAAACCCTAAATCTCACTGCCTCCTCTGTTCTCTGCCTTTTTTTGTGGTGCAGGGGAGAAGCTGCCTCAAAGGATCTCCCTGAAGCATCATATCAAGGCAAAGGTTTTGAACCAGCATGTGAACAGACTGTAAGGAATCCATAAAAAGTGCAAAGAGGCTTACCTGGGAGTCAGCAGGATTAAGTTCCCTATACAAAGCTGTGCACCTCCAGGGGAGGCTTTAGGAGCCTGCCATTCAGGGAGGAGAAAAAGGCTGGAGGCTGCTGAGCTGGGTCACGCTGGAGCAAAGCGCACAGCACCAGGATGCAGAGCAGAAGTCTGCAGGAAACAGCTTCTTCCTGTGACAGCAGGACAGGACCACGACCCCTCTCCCCTGGGATAGCCACGGGCCAGGCACAGCCAACTGCCAGACCAGGTTGAGCTCACACAGCCATGTCCAGTCACCAGGGCACTGGTGAGAGATGCACGGCCCTACCTGTCCTGGCAGGACCCGGCTCCAGCAGGGAAAGCAGGAGGTGGAGGCGAGCAGCACTTGCACCACTCCCACCTGACCCAATGACTAAAAGATTGGAGGAGCTTTGGTGGAGCAGCACAGAACAAAGAGGAGGGTCAGCATTCCAGTTTTCAGGAATAATGGGTGTGCAGTGCAATGGTACCGGTGCTGGGACGCTGCTTTGAGGGGAGGGTGGTGACTGACCCACATCACCGGCTGGAATAGTGCTTCCAGAGTGCAGGAGCTCGTCCACCTCTGAGGCTTTAAGCAAACCTTCTCACGCCCATATTAGCCATGGTAATCTTGGAGTACTTCCCTCTGCCACGTTCAGCACACAGAATCGCACACAACTTTTATCCTGGCTTATCACCATTGCTGCATTGGGGAGCACCGCTGCCTTCTCAAAGCTTTAATTCCTCAATATACAATTTCACATCATTGCCAGTAGCAAGTGAAGCCCTTTTTCATGTTAGCTTTGACTACAACGTTTTCATGAGGCTGTAAAGCCCTACTCCTACACTTTTCTTAGTTTAGTGCCAAGGGTTCATGGGTTTTGCATGCAGTACTGTTACAATATGTTGCTTTCGTTTTCTCTGGACATTTCTGAAGATTTGTATTTATCTCAGCAATTGTCATTCTCAGATCAAATTTCTTACCTCCCTAGAGGCTGACCCCTGCTATTCAAACAAAATCTTATTCTAAGATGTGATAAACTCTTTCTTGAAAGAGCAACCGTCATAAGGCACACAGGCAAACACAAAGCACTGGCTTTATGAACACCACTGGAAGCACAAACTTCCCCAGGTAGAGGACACCAAGTTTCACGTTTTAGACACACAGCTCAGGCTGGAGAAGTGAACTGATACCATGGAAACACATACAGCACCAGGGTACAGACCTTTATGCTAGATTGCATGACAGTATCAGTCCAATCACTCAGTATTACTGCCATCAACACAAACGTTAATGCCCAGCCTAAAAAACACCTGATGTGACCCAGACACTCATTAAAATAAGGCTGACTGCCCTATTCCTGATGCTGTATCCCACGCAGGATGGGCAGATCTGCATTGTGACCATGCTGCAGAACTTGCAGGACCGCTCACACATCCCATACAGCAACTATTCTGTGCACAAACATCACACTGCAGAAGCTTGCAACGAACTGAAAGTGAGAATTAATGAAACAAATCAATCATATGAGTTGTTTGTCCCCATTAAGTTCAGCTGACGCCAGTACCTCTGCGATTTTACTTTCCCACATGTCTTAAAACTTTTGCTATGACAGGAGAAATAAGAGATGCCAAGGAATTTCAGGAGAAGATAGGCAAAGGAGGTTTTGAATTTTAGGAAAAATACTACAAGAAGATTCTCCCTTTGAATTGGCTTAGTCCCACCCTTGACTCCAGCCAGCTTTTACCTGTATCTGTAGAGGCAGAAGTCTGATTTTTAGAGAAAAAGAGACACAGCTACACTGATTCTGTGTAGCTTCTTGGTAGGATCCTATGAAGTTGAATTCAGAGAAGGTTTTAGAATAACCACCTTTTATCCCCTTAATGTAGGCCCCCAGGCACTATCATAAAAATTCCACTAGAAATATTTCCTTTGGGGTGGGGAAACACCATGCATGGTCTGTCATGCAGGAATCGGCTCCTACGGCACAGAGCTCACACTCCACAGAGGTCAAGACCTCAGTAGAAAGCCTAAGGGACGTGAACAGGGAATCACTGCAGCCTCAAATATGCCTCTCATTCCCCACCTAGAAGCCCACACCTGTGTAAAGCCTTTGTGCAGGAATCCCAAGTGCCATAACACAAAGGTCACACCTTACATTTCAGCAGTACTTAGAAAAGACCCGATGAAACTTCTTGCTGTAAAGGGAATTCCCAGCTAGAGACCAATACTGAAGAGCTGCTTTAGGAGAAAAGTTTATGGGAGAGGCACAGAAGCCATACTGGAAAAACTCACAACTATTTCCATCCCAATTCAAGTGGAATCTGTACAGCATCCTGGACTGCTGAATAACCGAGCACTATAGACAGGGATCTCGGTCCCTCTCCACTGAAATTGAAAAGTCCCAAAGAAGCCACGCACGCAAGGAAATCCTGGAAGCTCTGGAAAGAGATGTGTTTCCCAAAGAGCCTGGGAGAGTCCACTTGGGGGCAAGAGGGAAGAGGCAATCAGGGCTGGCTAGCAAGGGCCAGCAGTACACAGTCCCCATACTGCAATCTGAGGTTGTGACAGCGGCACAAGGCTTTCACATCACCTGTCATGATTCAACATTTCCGTGGAAAACCACTGGTTCAAACTATCACTCAAGCTTCATCCAAAAATCAATCCCTAGCCCTTGGGACTGATATAAAATGATCAGTATCTGCTACTGGAAAGTCTCATCAAAATTACTGAATGCTAATCCCCACCCTTAAGGAACGTACTTCACAGAAGATTAAGCTTTCTGAAGTCAAAATGCACAGTCTAGTTCAAAAAAAGAGAGAAGCCAGTGTGAATTCAGCACACACCTCCAGCACTCGTGTGACCTGTAACTATGCGAGAGTAAACTGAAACCTCTCTGTAACCACTTCTTCACCCCAGAGGAGAGAGGGCAGGAATGCCGCCTGTCAGGTCCCTAAGGAGGAGTATCTGCACGTCAAGAACTGCAGGAAGGGAATTCTGAGCCATTTTGCCGGAATGCTCAGAGAAACCAGCACACAAAATATTTTGGAAGCTGCCCATTTAAACCCTCTATGAATCGAGCCCTTCTCAGAAAGTACAGCAGGAAAGACACGCCATACCCTTACTTGGAGCTGCAGTGACGGAAGCACTGCGGTGAGACCACAACATGAGAAAAGAGAACTCATTAGCGGAAACCTTCACTCAGATACATTTTTACAGGTCAGATGAGGCTGTGAGCTTGGTTTTCTAAAGAAAAACCCAAACCAAAGCTGAACATCAAGGGGCTGGGACAAATTTTATTGCTGTTTATAAACCTCACCCTCTTCCATGTCAAAGTCAGACAGTACTTTGAATCCCACCAAGAATTACTCTCCAGGCCTAGAGGATATTCGCAGGATAGTGAAATGGGGGGACAACCCAACCCTGAAAAAGTAAGTATCTCTTATGGCAAAGAGCACCATTACAAAAGGAGAGCTCTGCTGATCCAAGTGCTTCCTGCCTCCAAGGATGGTCCAACACCCTTCCCTTGCAAAGCCTTACAAAATGAATAAAGGGTCAAGCTGAAAAAAACACCAACTTTACGCCAAATCAGCAGGATCAACTGGTTATTCCATTAGCTCAGCACCACAGCTGGCCCCCGGGAGGAGGCAAGAGGGCACAGCTGACAGCAGAGAAAGAGAAGGGCCCTTTTAAGAACATCAAACCATGAGGGTGGCTGAGGTGACCACTTGCTCTGATCTAACCCACCACAGGGACCATGCTCACCTCCTCCTCCAGGCTGGGCCTCACTTCTTTTCCCCCTGCAGTGCTGAGCTGTTGACAAACTCCTCCTGGTTGGGGATTTACAAGCTCCTTCCATGGACAATCCAGGTTACTAAACTGCAGAAAGTTAACCCAGGGACAAAACAGGTCAACTGAGCAGGATGACTGCAGGCACCACAATGGCATGCCTGGGGTTTGACCTCCCCAAAAGCAGTGAGGCTTACCCAGCTCAGCCTTCCCACACAGCCAACCCTCTGCTACCTCACAAGCACAGTGCCACTGGCATGGCCTGACAGTGACACAGCCAGCGGTCACACAGGGGAACACCATTTGTGTTGAGGTTTGGGAGCCACTGTGAGCTCTCCACAGACATGTGCAAAGGCCACAGTAAGGAGATGTGGGAGCACCTGATAGCCCTGCAGCCCCCTCCGGCTCTTGGGTCCCACCACATCGTCCAGGGACAGGACCCCAGACGTGCAAGAACCCTGCAAGGCTGCACTGGTGCCACAGGCAGAGACTGCAGGGAATCTCATAGGGTGCCTAAAGGCTCCAAAAAGCCAGCAGTGAGGTGACCTTGAGCAGGACATGGCATTCGGGAAAACAGGAGGCCCCTGCTGCCTACCCAACTTCAGTCAAAGCCGTGCCACTCACCTTGCCCCATCTCTTTCTCCTCACTCACCCAGAACAGCTCACAAACCAGGCACAAGAGCCAGGGAGCTTTCTGCTGGTCCCCAGGTGACCAGCTCAGGCACTGCACAGGGAGAGGGCCTGCCTGGCTGGGGGACTTGGATCATCTCCTTCAGACACTGCTGCATCAGCAGATCAGTTCAGATGCTCATGAAAAATCCACTGACAAATACTGGTAACATCAAACATATACAACCATCTTTCTTGCTGGCAAGCTAAAATTTTTTCCCAGAACAGGTGAACCAGAGAGTTTCAGTAAACAGATAAGCACAGGGAGATACACAGATAGAAAAAGGCACCAGATTAGGATGTGCACCTACCTAGAGTGCTCACACAGGTTAATACATTAACTTTCCATCCAGCAGCACCTTAGCAGTTTGCTCAAATTCAATCTCACAGAACAAGCCCTAAAAGCACTGGTTCTTCTGGCTGATATTTTATTTTTCACAGCTTAAACACGGTCACAGTCCTTTGCAAATTGGGTTTAAGGTACAGAGCTCTCCAGACTGCACAAACATCCTAAGAACAAACATTTTCAGCATACCAAGAGCTCAGATACACTAGGTCAATCCAATCGTGTTTATTTGTATTTCACCCAAATCACCACCAAAGTACTCGGAGCTCAAGGAGCAACAGCCTCCCACTGATTCAGCAAGAGACCAGAAGTAATTGGTAGACAGTCTGCAAGCACCACAAAGAATGCCAGAGGCATTTATTTACATGACCCCTGTTTGCCTCAGAAGAATTCAGCGTTTGCATTTTCCTCACTCAAATTAATCATCACTAGACTTAACTCCTCAGTAGTATTCCTCAGCTAACAGGAGTGAAGGCACAAACCACCCAAAATCACCCCACAGAACTTTTCCAGATAGCTGACAGAGGCAGACCTTTACTCCATCAGCAGGAGCTCCTCCCCAGGCTGGCACAGTACCCCACTATCTCTCCAGGCCAATTTTTCTCATTATCTCTCCAAGGAACACGGAAAAGGCAAGGAGACACCATTCCTCCTGGTGAGCAACACCACTCCCGCCAGGGCAGAACCATCACACCTTCTCTGCTAAGCTGACAACACATTGCACCTCACACCTGTGCTGCAGACACTAAAGCAGCAGATCTGGCTGCTGCAACCACACTCTTCTCCCTCAGTCCTGAGCAGGACAGCTAGTTTTTAGTGCCCAAAGCACCTCTCAGGCCTGTCTGCCAGCATGCTCACATAAGCCAGGACGCAGCAGGGCTCCCTCCAATGCTACCCCCTTGCTGTCAGAGCACAGCTCTGCCCACGAGAGGCAGGCCAGAATTCCTCCAGAGCAGCCACCCGTGGAAGACAAGTCACGCCTAGAGCGCTGGGCCAGCTCTGACCAGGAGCTTCATGGCTGAAGCTGGCAAAGCGTCCCACCTCATCCTTCTTTGCTTCTGAGAGCAGCCCAGCTCAGCACTCCAGGCACTGGGAGACGAGGAGAACACAGTGTGTAAGTTACCAACGAGTACCAGTGTTTCTAAAAGCAGACAAGTGCTTGGGGTCAACAAATCCCATACATACAAAACTTACTGGTACACAGTGAGAGCAGAACACCTTTACAGCTATCAGCCCCAGAATTCTTCCTGATTTCCTGGGTGTGATGCCAACAATTAAGCACAATTTACTGCTCTATTCACACAATGCTTGAAGAAATGGGTACGTCTAAGCCAGCAGGCGCTGTCAGCAACATCTCCCAGTTATTGGAGCATTTGTGCCAGCTCCCAAAGAAGTGAGCCTGAACTCCTGCAGCAAGGAGTCGGCATGACCTGGAATCAGCCAGGCTTTGCTGATTACTCCTCTGAGTAAACAGTGGTGTTCCCAGCACTTCAGCTTGCTCTCAAGCTCCTTCTGTTGGCATACTACCCTATATTTAGGATAGAAGAGTGCAATGACAAGCATCGGGACGAATGAATAAGTGGTTTAGGATGCTCAGTATAGCAGCAGAGACTGTGTGAAGAAACTTAAGATTTAGAAAGCCCTAAAGTGAGGAAAGGAATCCGTAAAGCAAAAAGTGGGATGAGACGACATTCCATGTGGAAAGTTAAACAGCAAGTTTTGTTAAGAACAGTACTCGCAAGGCAAGAGGCATTAGTAGTCCACCACATAACAGCAATGCGGGGCAGAAAGAAGCTCCTGCCCAGAAGGGCTAAGAGAAAATAGGCAAATTCTTGGGGTTTTTAACACAAAAAGAAGATTTTAATCTCATTTTGGACAGGTGAATGCCAATGGTGTTTTCCCAAGCCTAGGAGCTCAAAGCTCCAGGACCAAGGGAGATATACCACCTCAGGGAGAGACCACGAACCCAACAGCCAGCTCCCACATCCCCCTGCCCACACCTTCCCCCCGAGCAGCAGCACCTAGTTATACTCCAAAAACACATGTTTGCCAACTTTAAACCTGTGGCAAAACTCAGTAAATCCAGGCCTGTTGACTTGATGGACATTGGAAACTTGGGTGAGCCACTTTGCAGCCTGTTGCTTCCAAGAAACCAGGGAGGCCATAAGGAAGAACCTTTTGGGCGGTAGAACCACTAACTTGTCTTCAGTCACCTGCACTGAGGACTGAAGATAAAGTTTGCCTGTCGGTCTGTCCCTCCCGGAACAGCCGCTCCTGTTAGTCACGCTCCCAGTGCCCGGAGCCAAGGTCAGCCCTGGGAAGTGGCGGGGCCCACGGAGCCCCACAGGGGAAGAGCCGAGGGTCTGCCCCGCCCCCCTGCCTGGGACAGCCACCTGTCCCCGAGGAACACACAACCTGGACACCCACCTGCGCTCCCACGGCGGTCCCGGTGAGCGGGGAGAGCCCGGGACGCCCACACGGGTTTTGTCACAACCAGAGCCGGCTGCCGCTACCGACACCACCTGGGCCGCTCCCGGCGAAGCCCCGAGGCTCACCCGGTACAGCCCGGGCCGGCCCGGCCGCTTG